>PVIR01010701.1:0-11752 GCA_004026965.1 Petromus typicus | reverse complement strand
CTTTTCTTTCTTTCTTTCTTTCTTTTTTTTTTTTGAGACAGGGTTTTGCTTTGTAGTTCAGAATGGCCCTGAGCTCAGCCGTGAACTCACAACAATCCTCCTGCTTCTTGAGTGCTGGGATTACAGGTGTTTGCTGCCATGTCTAACACTGTGGTATGTGGTACAGATTGCTGATGACTGTGAGTCACCACCCCAGCATTGTTGTATGTGGTTACCAGGGATCAAACCTGGGCCCTTGTGCTTGTAAGACAGGTGCCGGAACCACTAAGTTAAATTCCCAGCCCTAGACATTTCTTTTTATTCCTTCCAGGAATTACATAGATAAGAATTTAGCTGTCTGTATACATATGTCTTTAAGGCTATTTCAGAAGAAATATTACTTCCCTTTAAGACTTTTTCTAAAATAGTTATATACAACTATCTATTAAGCATGACTTGGTTGTATAATCTTAATAACAAAGTGTAGGCTAATTTGAAATTTAGGTAGGTCAGAATTGCAAATTTTTTGCCCATTATGTGTATTTTATGTGCTAATATTTGCATCTATTATTGTAAAAATAAATACATACATATATATACATATAATCAAATGCAACAATATTAAAGATTAATCTTTTGAAAGGGCAAATACACAAATGATCAGAGCCCTCAAGGATTTATCAGAGATTTATCATTTATAAGACTGAATTATGTTCCACCAAAATTCAATAAGAAAAACCCTACTATACATGTGGCTATTTTTGGAGATAGGAGATAAGACTTTTAGACAGGTTGTGAAAGTTAAATGAGGTAATAAGGTAGGGTTCTAAATCAATATGATTGGTGTCTCTTTAAAAAAGGAGTACACCAGGAATGTACACTCATGGAGCAAGGGTTATGGGAGGACACAGGAATCTGGAGTCATCTACATGCCAAAAGAAAGGCCTCAGGAAAAATCTCAAGTTTGTGACATCTTAATCTTGGACTTCTAGCATCCATTCTGTGAAAAATTAATTTCTGTTGTTTGTACCCCCAAATTATTATTTTGGTGTTTTGTTATGATAACAAGTGCAGCAGAGAAAATCAACTTTGTTCAAATTACTCAAAACCTCCAGGCTTACTGGTACCACCTCTTGTACCTTTTGGAACATATAGACTAAAATATTCTGACTCTGCAATTGTCTCTAAAATCTCCCAGGACAACGTTATCATGGGTGACTGGAGTAACAGCAAGAGGGGGTCTTTTTGAAAATTCACCAAAGTAAAGCAAGTAGCTTGAGGGAGGGAATAAAAAGAAAGCTTGATACAGGAGTAAAAATGGAAAGAGAAAATTGCTAGACCAGTATCCAGTGCCAGAGGCATTTTTTTTTTAGATTTTAAATTCATAGTTTTATGTATTTATCTTTTTGTTAAAATAAGTTACATTACAGTAACATTGAGATGTAAACTTTGATAAAATGCTAAGAAAGTGAATTTCTGAATCCTTACTTTATTTTGCATAGAGATTGTTTCTTCTATAATTCTATATAAGGCAAAATTATAATTTGCAATACAGAATGGGAAAGATTAATATATTTGCATATTAATTTTCCCTGAAATAAGATCTTTATAAATGGAAGAACTATTGACAAAAAGAGTGTAACACTTCCTATATCTACCACACATAAACTTGGATACATTAATTTCATGTCTTCTACAAAATCAGTAGATTTTCTTCTAGTTCTATAAAATATTTAAAAAGTCAAACACCCTACTCCTATATACATAATCTTTGTTTCTTTTTTAAGGGGAATCTGTTTCACTTCTGGACCATGGGACCCTCACACCACACTTACACTATACACATAATCTTGGAAGAGTATTTTACTCCCTGAAGAAGGGCCCTGATATTTCAGCAAAACCCTACCCAATGGAGCAAGCTCATAGTAATTCTAATCTCCAACTGGGAAAAAGATCAGTTTGAGTGAGATGCTCACAAGCTGGGGTTTAGAAAAAACTGAAGGCCAGAAAACAGGATATGAGGCAATACTGGCATGCTCTCTAGAATTTGAGAGCAAGCATGTCACTCAGATTAAAGGCCTGAATTTGAGTGTCAATAGAACTGAGACCTGAGGGCTCTGCCAATAAGTAACATCTAGGGACAATGGAATTTGGGGAAAAGAGAAGAATTCCTGCCCCACCTAGAAATAGTCCCATTCCTTGAAAGTATAATGGGAGAACTGTGCTTGGAGGAGAGTCAGCACACTGCCCATGTTTGCAGTAGATACAGGCCCCAGCATCCTCTTGCTGGGCATTGCAGAAGGCTGTACACTGTACCAATCCTGCAGTTAGAGTGAAGCTCTCGGAACAGTGATTGAAAAAAGGACTTTGAATAGAGGAGCAGAAAGCAGAGCCCAGGTAAAAGACTTCAGGCATTTGGACTAGACAAAGACTTTTTGGATGAGATACAAAGGCAGTCATGGAATTTTCCCTGCAGAGAAAGAACAGAAGTGAAAGATTACTTATGGAAGTCAATGGAGAACACATACCTGAGCAAATTACATGACATCTAACCCCCTCCCAAATAATGGAGGTGGGCAGATCTTGGTATAGAGAAAATGGCTTATACTTAGCCACACAAAGAACCCTACTTGCATCCAGAAGGCTGGCCCAGAGGGACAGATGGATTGCCAGGCCTCATTGCTTATAAGCTGGAAAATAAATAAACTATGGGGGTAAGAAGGGGGCCAGTTTAAAGACCTACAGTAAAACTCAAACTGCATATAAAAGAGACTATGAAGAAATTTCAGTATTATGCTTTTACAACAATGACAGGATTATTGTTCATATTATTTTATATATGTATGTATATATTATTTTAAAAACTATTTTATCTTTTTCCCTTTGCCTTCTTTCCTTTTTTCTTTTTCATTCACTTTCAATTCTCTTTTCTTCTCCCTTCTTCTTTCTGTTTCTCATCTTATCTCCTTTACATCTATCAATTGATCTATCTATTGTGACAGAGAGAAGGGAATGAGAATTAATCAATGTTTAACTAAAGTAGGGTCTTTCAAAGACATGTCAGGATAGCCCTTAACAAAATTTGACATAGAGGGATCCAAGTACAAGCTGCGTACATTTAACAGATTTCAACAATCTCTCAGTTTCTCTCAATCTCTATTTATTCTTCAGTTGCCCAGCATCCCTCCTTCCATTTGCACACATCTACTCCCAAACATCCTCAACACTAGCTTATTTTTCCAGTTACAAAAATAAACCCAATACAGTCTGATAACTAGTTTATTTTCACTTATATTTCTCTTCTCTATCTTTCATCTCACTGTCTTAAAAACATCCTTCATTCTATTTCTTCCTCTAACACTCCACACCAAGGTCTAACAGTTGATAGCTACATAATTAAGTCTGTGAGTGACAATGATGAAAAGGTGAAACTGTTAAAACAAATTTTAATGTACATGACTGATGTATAGTTGGAATTGTTGACATTGTGAAAACCTACATGAATTTTCTCTTTTCAACACAGAAACTGAGTCCAATCCTCTAAAACTGAAAATGTCAGAGTTAAGTACCAAGAAGTAAAGAAATCAAGGGTCACATCACTGGAAAGAAGATAGTAGTTAAAGGTATCCCTATACCAGCCACACAGTCTTTCCAATCTATTTAGTCCTCAACCTTTATACCACACACAAAGAAAGCATAAGAAAACAAGGCAACAAACTACCTCAAAAATTCCCATTTCCTGCAAGAGGAACCAAGGGGGAAGGAAAGCAGAAAACAAAAGCAGAGGCCAGGCTGGGGACTTAGCTCAATGGTTCTGGCACCTGTTTTGCAAGTGCAAGGTCCCAGGTTTGATCCCCGGTAACCACATACCATACTGGGAGTGAAGACTCACATCCAGCAGCAATCACTACTACATACCACATTGCCGGGTATGGCGGCTCATGCCTGTAATCCCAGCACTTAAGAGGCAGAGGCAGGAGGATTGCTGTGATGTGAGTTTGAGGCTGAGCTCAGGGCCAGCCTGAACCACAAAGCAAGACTCTGTCTCAAAAAACAAAAATAAACAAACAAAACAACAACAAAAAAGAAAAGCAGTGGCCAGTAGAAAGGAAAGGGAAAGCAGAAATTGGAAAAGAAAGGAGAAAAGAAAGTGCAAAAGAAAGCAGGACATAAATGGCCAAATTAATTGAAGTGATAAAAATAACCAAGCTCAAAAGCAATATAACCAAACTAATAATAGGTTGAAAAAGCAAACTGATCAATGTACTTAAAGAAGATTCAAAGAAAAATTAGAATGGATAAGCAAAATGACTCAAAATGTGGAGGAAAAATTTACATGGATGATGTACTGGAGTCGATGAGAGGGTACCAAGCAGAAATTCCCACACATAAAGAATCTTATTAAAAGAACAAGATGCAGAAGTGACCATTTTGAGGAAAGAATATCAGATCGAGAAGAAAAGTCTGATGCACAAGAGCATATACTCAGAGATATTTACAAACAATAGATCAAGGAAAATTGATATAATAGCTACTAGATGACGATGAGAAGACTAACAAGTAGATAATGAAAAGTCTAAGAACAATATCCATGGAATAAAATATCTATTTATAGAAATCATACCTGAAAATGTCCAAAGTATGGGAGAGAAAACAACATGTAAGAAACATACATAGAAAAGTCAAAATATCTATGAACAGAAAAGCTCTCCCCACCATGTCAAAGTCAAGAACTCTGATACAAGGACAGAATCTTAAAAGCTGTTAGAGATATCAGCAAATGACATATAAAGCTAAACATATTAGAACAAGAGCATACTTCTCAACACAAAACTTATAGGCCAAGGGAGTATACAAAGAAGTGATTTAAACTCTAGAAGAAAGTAACTTTTGACCTAGACTGATATATCCTGCAAAGCTGTTTTTCAAATTAAAGGAGAAACAGGGACACTCTATTGAAGAGCCCATGAAAAATTTATGAACACCATACCAATACTCTAAAGCATTTTCAAGGATAATCTAGATAAAGATAATGAAGTCAATAATGCCAAAATGCCTATTAGAATGAATACATCAAGTAGTATAAGTAGTTAAACAAAAGAGAAAATAAGGAAATCAAAAATAGAAAATAATTCAATGACAGGAATATCATTTATTAGTAACACTCAATTGAAACATGATCTCAAATTTTCAGTAAAAAGCCAGAGATGAAGCACTCATAAGGAGGCATATATAATAAAAAAAATGTATAGAATAAAATTTAAAAGATGGAAAATAATATCACATGCAACAGGATCCTGAATGCAAGTAGGAGTAGCTATACTATTTTCAGACAATGTAGGCTTTAAGCCAAAGCTGATCAGAAGAAGTAAAGATCACTTCTTATTAATTAAGGGGATAATTAAACATCAGAGATAATAATTGTAAATATATATTCACCAAATACTGCTGCACGAAAAATAATAAAACAAGTATTACAGGACATAAAAGATCAAATAAACATCAACAAAATCTTGAAGTGGGAACCTCAATACTCCATTTTCATAAAATAGAAAAATTAAATAGGCAATGAAAATCAACAAAGAAATATCAGAGATAAAATCTAACTTTAAATAAATGGACTTATTAGATATATAGAGAGAGTGGTTTATAGGAGAATATACCTGCTCAGCAGCATATAGATTTACTCCAAAATAGATGGCATACTAGGCCATAAAGCTCACTCAAATAAACACAAAGAAAACAAAATTTTCCTATACATATTCAGATCATCGTGCACTGAAACTAGAAATCCAAGGCAAAAGAATAACAAAAATTCTGCAAATGCTTGGAGATTAAATAACACACTTGAATAATAAATGGGTAACAGAATAAATCAAGGAAAAAATTAAATAGTTTCTAGAATCAAAATATAATGCCAGTAAAACATACCCAAATCTACAGGACACAATGAAAACAGTCCTAAGAGAGCTATTTATTGCTGTGAATGACCACATTAGAAAAACAGAGTGAACCAACATAAACGTCTTATGAATGGACTTTAAGGTCCTAGAAAAATAAGAACAGTCTAAACTTAAAGGTAATATAAGGAAGGAAATTATAAAGATGACAGTGGAAATTAATAAAATTGATACTAAAAAAGAAACGATGCAGATAGGTTCGATATCACTAAATAGAGGAGGAGCCATGTTGGAATTTCTCAGAGAAAATCAAATAAAAATAAAGATAATTGAAAGAAAATGAAGGACATGCATCCAGATGCTGAAATCAAGGTGACATTAGCGACTTGTATGTAGGGAACAGGGAAGAGGACATAACTAGAACTTCTGCAATAAAGTTTTAGTCTCCTATGAACCGGCCAGAACAAGGTGAATTAATTAATAAATAGAAAGGAGATTTAGAGAGGAACTGAGCTTGGGCCTGATTCATGCTGCTCTGAGTAGCAAAGATGGCAACCCTAAGCTTGCCATACCTTTTATTCTATACATCTTAAGTAACAAAGGACCCAAAAGACCAGAGGGCAGGGCAGACAGGCAATAGTCCCTGAGGAATTATATAGATGAAGATCCTGGTGTAACTCTGCCCTGGAGCACCACAGCACGTGGGACCCCTGGAGTCCCTGTTGTTACAGGAGGTTAGGACAAGAGTCAAGTTCCAAGGTTCAGGCATGACATAGCCGGTCTGCAGACAGGAAAGCTTGGCTCAGTCAGTCCCAATTGTGTAATAGTATTGTTCCTGACATGTGTAGACCAAACAAATCATAGGCACAAGATTTCATAAAACAATGTACCAGCACGTATGGCTGCCAGTGGCACTGCTTCCTGTGTGCCAACCAAGAATTTCCACACTGGAAGTCTCCAAGAAACTGATGAGCTGCAAAAATATGGCTAACTCAAGCCACACAGGACAGATTTGGAATGTAAGGGCTCTTCCTGTTTTGTCTTCCTCCACAGAAAGGATGCTGCAGCCTGGCAACATATTTCCTTGACACACACAGGGCTGAATGACCAGGAAACTGTTATCCCCTGATAGATGGATCACCAGCTTTTTGTTTCTGCCATGTGCCCTTGCAACAAAGTTAGGGATGGAGTGATAACAACGAGATAGGGGTCACAGTACAGTGAAGTGAATGGCTGTTAGTGGTTTAAGAGTAAAATACTGATACATGGAACTTTAAACAGACTTGGGAGATAAACACACAATGTGTTGGAGAAGACATTGAAGGGAAAATGAGCAGCCTTGGGCTATATCTGCAGTGGCCACAGATGCTCACTCTAGCAAGCAACTTGACAGGACAGAAGCATGCTCATGGGAATGGAACAGATGAACCTGTGCAGAGTCAGGGAGGAGCCAACTGTATGTGAGACTAGGAGCACCCCAGTGCTGTCTCTGCCTGAGGGCATCATAGAAACTGGGAAATTGACACAGATAATCATGGTAAGATATGGGCAGGCCATCAAGGAACACCTAGGAAGCTACAGAGTGAAGTCAGCCTCAGCCCCACATTCAGCGGCCAAGATCAGCCCCATACTCAGCACTAATCTTACTGCAGACTTGGCAGGGTTACATAGCACAGTTGTGGGACACTACGTGGCTTAGATATTGCCATAAAACTGTGGACACCAGAGGAATTTTATAACTTTTTGTTTCATTTTTATATTTTTTTCCCTTAGGTTGCTTAGTCTCTTAAAATTTTCTTGTTTTAATCTATTCATCTTTTTAAATATTATTTAGGCTTTTTAATTTTTGTTTGATTCTTCTCATCTTCTTTTTCTTTTCTTCCAGTCTCTCTCTGGATTTTATGGTATTTTCATATGAGTGAACATTGTCTCATGTTTTTCTGATTCATGGTGGTATTCTCCTGCTTTCTAACTTCATTCTTTTTCCCCTATCTTTTCCATTTTCCCAAATCTTGGGTTATCATCCTTTGCCATGAAATATTTCAGGTCCTGAAAAAAGATAACCTCCAAACCAGGTTGATGTACCCTGCAAAAGCATATTTCAAAATCAATGGAGATGGGAATAAAATGTTCAAACAAAAAAGGGAAAGGAAGAATAGGGGAAAATAAAGAAGGAAAAGAAAAAATTTGAGATAAAAATGGAAACAAAGCTTATGTATGCAAGGGCCAGAGGTGTTAAGGTGGGCAGGGGAATGGGAAAAATGAGAATCAAGATAAGTCATGTATAGGTATAAATTTTTAATGTTGAATGTGATCTTAATGTATATGTAAAATGTACCAATAAACTCAATTAAAAAAAGGAAAGTAACTGAGGTAGCCCTAACAATAAAAACAACCAACAAACAAAAAAAAACAACAAAAACAAAAACCCACAAAATCAATGGAGAAATAAGATACTTCCATGACAAAGAACAACTGAAGAAATTTATGACTGTCAACGCAGCTCCACAAATTGTCCTGAAGAATATTTTAGAAAGAATAATGAAAACAACATTCCAAGAACACTAATAGCAAGAAGCCACCAGGCAGGGGAAACAATAAAACAGAGTGGAAAGATAGGGAGTCAACATTGGGAAAATAATATGGCAAAGATAAGCCAGTGTGTAGCTATTACTACCATCAATGTAAATGTTCTCAATTCATCAATCAAAAGAAATAGACTAGCAGATGGATCAAGAACCAAGATACAAAAATGTGCTACATATTAGAAAGACATCTAACTCAAAAAGACATTCATAGACTGAATGTCAAAGGATGAAGAATATTATTCCATGTAGTATGAACCCAGAAAAAAGCAGAGGTAGGTATTCCATTAGCAGACAATGTGAATTTCAAACCAAGACTGATCATAAGAGACAAAGAAGGCCACTACTACTTGTTAAGAGAAAATTCCAAGAAGAGATAATAATCATAAATATATATGCAGCAAACAGTTGTGCACTCAATTCTGTAAAATAAATATTAATGGACATTAAAAATCTAATAAACATTAATACAATTGTAATGGGAGATGTCCATATCCCACTGTCACAAATAGACAGGTCAACTATTCAAAAATATCAACAAAAAGTATTAGAATTGAATCAAACCTCTGAACAAATAGACTTGATGGGTGTTTACAGCATGTTACAACCCATAACATCAGAATTCAAATTCACGGCTACACATGGGATATTCTTCAAAGTAGAACACATACTAGCCCATAGAACACATGACTAAATAAATGCAAAGAAACTGAAATTATCCCATGTATGTTATCTGACCACAGTTCAGTGGAAATGAAAATCAATGGGAGAATAAACCACAAAAACTCCATAAACATGTGAAAATTAAGTAACATCCTGGTGAATGTATAGAGGGTCACAGATGAAATTAAATAGCATCTATAATTAAATGATACTGCTGACACAACATACTGCAACTTATGTGATGCATTGAAAGCAGTCTTATCTTTCATTATCTAGTATACATTTTGATCCTCATTTATTCTTACAGATTGTTACACCAGAGAAACTATTCAGTATTTACACATGTGCGTCCTAATTTTTTCACTTGAGTATGGCCCCAATGTACATCTATTTAGTTGTACATGTTTTTAATTAACCTGTATTTATAGCTGAGTAATATTCCATTTTATCTATATGAAAAAAGCCAGCTTCTCTATCCAGTCATCAGTTAATATGCATTTGGCTGTTTTCAAAATTTAGCTATTATAAAAATGTGCTGCTATAAACATGGATGTATGTATATTGCTACAGTATGATGCTTTCAATTCTTTTGTGAAGATATCCAGGAGGAAAATATTTGAGTCAAATGAGACCTCTAATCCTAGTTCTTTGAGAAATCTCCACACTGATTTCCACAGTGGTTGCAGGCTATACTCTGACCAGCAATGAAAAAGATTCCTCTCTTTACAGCCCCATCAATATTTGTTGTTTGCTGCTTTCTTGACAGCAGCCATTGTTACTGAAGTGCAAAAGCTATCTGCATTTCTCAAATGACCAATGATGTTAAATAGTTTTTCACATGTTCATGTGCTGAATCTACTTCATCTGAGAAATGTCTATTCTTTTCAGAAGCCCATTTTTATTGGGTCTTTAAATTTTGGAGCTCTGATTTTTAAAAATTCCTTATATATTCTAGAGAGAGGTCCTTTGTCTGAGGAATAGCCAGTAAACTTTTTTTTCCCTAGATGGTAGGTTGTCTCTTCACTCTGTTAGCGATTGTTCTTTCTATTCAGAGGTTTTTTAAATAAGATGGGATCCCAGTGGTTGATTCTTTGCTAGTTCACATGTGATGAGGGCTTTTTAATAGTCTTTTCCTTGTGCCAGTACCTTTAAGAGTTCTAACTAACCTTCAATATTTGACAGACTGAAAATCAGTTTTGTCCAGCACTATTTATTAAAGAGGCTATCTTTCCTCCAATGGAAGTGGTTGGCTCCTTTGTCAAAGGTGAGGTAGCTTAGTATGTCTAATCTTTTCTGTTGATCTTCAGGTCTGTTTCTTTGCCATGACTGTGCAGTTTTTATCACAAAGGCTTTGTACTACAGTTTCTAGTTAGGGATTCGATACTTCTGACTTATTTTTGTTGCTTAGGATGGCTTTAGCTATTCTATCTCCTCTGGTTTCAAATAAATTTTTGGATTATTTTCTCTAGTTCTGTGAAATACAGTATTTAATGTAAAATAGGATAAAAACATCAAAAAGGAAAGAGGAAGCAGGAAAAGGGAAGGGAAAAGGAAAGAAGGGAAGGAAATATAATAAAAGGAAAAATGGAAATAAAATTTTTGTTGATAGGCAGGTGTGGGGGATAGAAAGGAAGGTAGGGGGCTGGGGGAAAACAAGAACCAAAATTTATCATGTTGGTACAAATTCTCAATGATGAACACAATCAAAATGTATACCTAAAATATACCAAAAAAACTTAATGGAAAAAAAGAAAGCTATCCCAATGGGGAAATTTATAGTAGGGAAACTTCACATCAGAAAAACAGAGTGAACTCAAATAAGCAACATAATATTAACCTTAAAACTTCTAGGGCCAAGGATTTAGCTCAGTGGTTCCAGCACCTGTCTTGCAAGCGCAAGGGCCCGGGTTCAATCCCCAGGGATTGGGGGTGTAGAGACTCACACCCAGCAGCAATGAGTACCACATTCCACAATGCTGGGTGTGGTGGCTCACGCCTGTAATCCCAGCACTTGGGAGGCAGAGGCAGAAGGATTGCTGTGTTGCGAGTTTGAGGCTGAGCTCAGGGCCAGCCTGAACTACAGAGCGAGACCCTGTTTAAAAACAAAAAACAAAAGGCTTGTCTCCAGGCCCGCGCCGGAGGAGTGCCCAGGGACTGAGGTTAGCAGCGGGCGGCTCGGGAAACGGCGACTGCAGCACCGAGTCTGCGTCACTGAATCTGCGCCGGGTCTGGAGCTTACTTGTCTCCAGGCCCACGCCGGAGAAGCGCCCGGGGACTGAGGTTGGCAGCGGGCGGCTCGGGAGGCGGTGACTGTGCCACTGAATCTGCACCGGGTTTGGAGTTTACTTGTCTCCAGGCCCACGCCGGAGGAGCGCCCAGGGACTGGGTTTGGCGGCGGGCAGCTCGGGAGACGGCGACTGCGGCACCGAGTCTGCGTCGCTGGGTCTGCACCGGGTTTGGAGTTTGCTTGTCTCCGGGCCGCGCCGGAGGAGCGCCCAGGGACTGGGGTTGGTGGCGGGCGGCTCGGGAAGCGGCGACTGTGACACTGAACCTGCACCGGGTTTGGAGCTTGCTGGCCTCCGGGCCCATGCCGTGAGAGCGCCCAGGGACTGAGTTTGGCGGCGG
>PVIR01010700.1:0-49247 GCA_004026965.1 Petromus typicus | reverse complement strand
GGAAATCAACAAATGGGACCTCATTCTTTTAAAAAGCTTCTGCACAGCAAAGGAAACCACCAACAGTGCAAACAGGCAACCAACAATGTGGGAAAAAATCTTTACCAGCTGTTCCTCAGATAAAGGGCTATTATCTAGAATATATAAAGAGCTAAAAAAAATCAGCCCACCCAAATTTAACGACCCAATTCAAAAATGGAAGTATTTTTTAAAATTTATTTTAATTGGTACATTTTATGTATACATTATGATCACAGTTGACATTGAGAATTGTACCAGTACATGACACGATTTAATTCTCTTTTTTTTTCCCATTCCCCTGCCCTCCCAAGTCTCCCACTTGCTACATACATAAGCTTTGTTTTCTTTATCATGAATTTTTTTCTTTCCCTTCTTTACTTACCCCAACCCATCTTTTCCCTTTGAATATTTTTTCTTTCTGTTTCACAATACCTATCATACACTTTAGAGCTCATTTTGACCCTCCGTTCCTCATACCAGAGAAAAGATACATTATTTGCTACACACTGTGTTTACCCTATGGTTTCACCTTCCATTTTTTAGGTAACAAAACTGGCCAAGTTATATAACCAGGGAGCAGTGGACCTGGGATACAAACAGAAGTTGACTTAATGGCATGAGCTACATATTTGGTAGGATTAGTTATCATAATAACAATAGCAAGATGACTTCCCAACCATCAGACATATTGTGTCAGATGTCATATAGGTGGTGATCGCTTCTTTAATCCATAACACCTTCTTCACTTAAATTCTATTGATCTTTGACGTCTGACTGTACTTCTAGATTTTACCATTTTTATAAATTTACATGATAATGTTAACCTCAATATCACATTTCAATGCTTGCTGCAATTTATCAGTAGGTTTTGAAGTTAGATTATGTCCAAGATTCTTTAGGCTCAATTTTGTACATTAATATGAGACTTAAAAGATATGCTTTATTTCTGAAGTTAACAAAAATCATTGAAATTGCTTACTGACTTAAGCAGAGTACATGAAGATTAGAAATGAGAATATAAGATATTTTTACAATAGAACTCAGTACTACCATGACAGATCTCAATACTACCATGATATTTTAATAATATTTATAACTTAATATTGACTCTACTGATTTGTAAGCACAGTTTATGACATTCTATTTTTAGGGTCATTTTAATCTCTCAGCAAGCTTTTGTAGCCTTCACTGTACAGGGTCTGGATATTTTGTTAAAGTTATTTATAAACATTTTTTTTTATGTTGTGCAATGCAACTTTTTTACATGTAAACAAATTCTTATCATTTGATGCAGAATTCTTGGAATTAGTAGCATTTATTTGTTGTAATTATTGTTAAGTAGATAGATCTTGACATCATCACATCTATAAAAAGGATTTTGCTTTATCAGTTTTATAGTATGCATTGTATTATGCTCTGCAACACAAGTTAGTATTGTCCTTACAAAATTATGTGTACTTGGAGTGGAAATGTCTTCATTTTGATCTTTCAAATTAATGTATTATTGATATTTACCATTCAGTAGGATATTAACTACAGGTATTCATTAATGAACTTAAGAAAGATCACTTTTGGCTGTAGTTTCCTTTAGAGTATATTTTTAAACTACAAAATTTATCACATATTTTCCAATACATTTTTATAGCTCTACACTTGCTCTTCATATGGCTTTTCTATTTAAATTTCTTAATGTGATGAGTTGAAGAGATGGCTTTTAATGTTAAATTATCAATTTTAAAGTAGATAATTGAATTCCACTTGATTATGATATATTACTGTTGTAATATGTTGTTTTATTAAATTACTTTTGTTGAGAATGCTTTTTCTATGTACAGCAGAAACATTCTATGGTTTGTTTCCCTTATTTGGTGTTGATATGAGGGCAATTCTGATCTCATAAAATGAATTGACAAATCTGAAAAAGTTATGAAATTGTTTATATCAAATTTACTATACTTTTTACTTGGGTAATTGGCCGAATTCACCCATAGAGCGATCAGTGTATGGAATTTTCTTTGTGGCAACATTTCTATAGATATTCAGTGATTTATTAGTAATTTGAGTCTTTTACGTAGTTTGCTTTATCTCCACTATCATATTTATTAGCATAAGCTTTCTATAACATTTTAATATCTGTAAGATTATCTGTATTATTTCCCTTTTCATTACCAATATACTCATTTATTTGCTCTATGATTTGTTATTTAAGCCATATAGCTAGAAATATAACAGTTTTATTTATCTTTTCAATGAAATAAACTTTAGATTTCATCATTTTTATTGTGTTCTGATTATTCTCTGATATACTTTCCATTGTAGTTTATCATTTGTTTCCTTATTCCTTCTCTTGGTTAGAATAACACTCTCATTTTCAATTTTTTTAAAGATTATAGCTAAGCAAAATTCTGCAAACTACAGTCCACAGATTAGCCGGCTCCTTTGTAAGTAAATACTTAGAATGTAGTAATTTGTTTAGACACCGTCTCTGTTTTCGCATTCTCAGCAGAGCATTAGGGTTCAGTAATTCTGACAGATATCACAAGGCCTCAAACCTAAAATTATATTCTCTAACTCTCTAAGGGAAAGATTTTTACCACTGAGTGAGATAATTGGAATTTTTCTCCATTTTTTAACACAAGAATTTCTCAGTGTGCATTTACATCTAAGAACTGCTTTCCTTCCCTCTTCAAAATTATGATTTGGTCCAGAATATTGCTTAATTTATCTTCTGAACTTGTCCTTGATTACTGAGTCCTTTATTTTTACATATACATTATAAAAATTGTGAAAAAAGTGATCAGCATCCTATATCTCTAGGCTGTATCTAGCATACACTGTATATTTTAATTAAAGTTTTATTGATACAAAGACTCATTTATTTTCCTGGCTGCTTCTGTGTTACTAAGGCAGAGTGAAGTCACTGTGATAGATGGGATAATAGCCTGAAAAGCACGGTAATATTTCAGTCATGCCCTTTTCCAGATTAAAAAAAAAAAAAAAGTTTGCCAACTACTGCTTTCAAAAAATGTGTGTTCTGCTCCTGTCTAGTAAAGTGTTTTGTAAATGTCAATTAGGAAAAGGTTGTTCAAATCTCTTTTAACCACACTGATTTTCTGTCTACTTGTTCTATCAGTTGAGAGAAACTTTTAAACTCTAACTATCACTGTGGATTTCTTTTCCTTCTAGCAATTTAGTTGGTTTCTGCCTCATAAATTTTAAGTTCTATGTTAGGTAAATAAAGGAAATAACTGCAAGCTCCAGCTGTGAGGGCCGGGTCAGCTCCTGGATAGTAGAGTCCGCTGATCTTTCTCATTGCCATGATAGAGGGGCTGGCTGTGAGTAGTGACAAGAGTCCTGAGTTGGTTCTCAAAAGTCCTAGACTCTCATCTTACTCATTTTTAATTGTCTCTGAGTTCTTGAATAAACAAACTAGAATTCTATGGCTGTGAAACACAATTTCACAGCAATATCGACATCAGACAAAGCTATTCTGTGACTCTGACAAGAACCAAAACCAAAACAAGACCACTTTGTATCATGTCTCAACATAGATACTATAATCATTGTCTAAATTATAAAAAAGACCCAATTTTCCAATATTATATATATAACATATATAATATATAAGAAATAATAAAAGACACAAAATATAAACAATAATAAAAATGAAATAATTCACTAATAGAAAACAATTACACAGCAACAATCCTATACTCAAAAATAAAAAAAAAATTATGATCTAATTCCACTGTATAGTAATATGTTATTTTCATAAAGGTGGCATATAATATGCAGAATTCATTCTGACTCTGTTTTTGCAGTGCTATCTATTGAAATCAGCGATAAAAATATGAACATATGACTGGTTTCTCTCTTCATTTAGATTTTATGGGACAGGATCTCACTATGTAATCCAAGCTAATCTTAAACTCCCAGTGATTCTCCTGCCTCAGCTTCCTGAGTGTGGGGAATTATGGATGTGTTTCACTACACTTGGCTTGGCTTCTCCATTTTAGAGCATGCTTACACACACATGCACACACATACATGCTGTCTCTCCCAGAGAAACTGTATGTTTTGCTAAACATGTTCATGTACACAGAGCTTCTTAAAGTGAAACAAATCACATTTTAAATGATGAAAGGGATTAGCATAGGAAGGAAGCACACTAATATTTTCTGGAAGAAAAGCTGTCTAAATGAATGTCCCAAGTGGGGAACCTTGTCCCGAACACGCAGGAACGTGAGAAGACTGGCCGAGAAGAAGCGGCAGCACAGTTAGGAGGAGCGGTAAAGCCGGGGAGCTGAGACAGTGACGACTCTAAATTTCCACTTTCTCTTGTGAAATTTAGGGAACAGTAATCACTTTCCGCTTTGTGGCATAACAGTCAAATAAAAGGATATATGATGATAATTTCATAGCATTGCAATAATATTTAATTCTGTGCCGCTTTATTTTTCCTACATTATCTAAGCGTGCTGTCATAAGAGCCTGGACAGCGAAGACAAGCATAAGAATGCCCAGATCTCAGAAAATAGCATTTCCCTTCTCCTTCGTGAGTACCTTGGAGCTTCCGCCCTCTTCTTCCCGACTGTACCCAAGCAGGGCTACTCCCAGCGACACTTTCGGCAGGTGCTGGCGTAGCACCTGCAGAGGTCGTGACCACAGTGCACAGCCCCCGTATTTCCTTCAGGGCGGTTTAGGAAAGCATTTGATGTGATGGCAGGATGTCAGACTATAGAGCAGAAAAGGGACGAAAGCATCAGCACAAGCTTCCTGCGTGTGTATTTACCCTCCCGGAGGAATAAACCCGCTACGACCTGCAGTTGTGCTGGAGGAGAGGACAGCAGTCCGCGGTGACAAGGCAGAGCTCAATTTTGGATGAGATGCACTCCTTCGGACATAGCGGAAATTCTCGCTAGTGGTTCAGCCAAGTGAAGCTGGCCTGGAGCGTGTTCCAAAGCACCTTTATCGTAGAAGAGCGGTGGGGGCTGTGACAGGTTTTCAAGGAAGAGAAAAAAAAAAAATACGATGACTGAAAATTCCCGTCCTGGATGTGTTTCAGGCCTGTGTGCAGGAGGACAAGCCAGGGAGTCAGCGGCGCACTCAGCAGACAGCTGGACTGAGTGCCGGGCAGCCCTGACTGGGAAAGATAATAGGAAAGGAAAGGACACCGAGAACAGCAAAGAAACAAACCGAGAGAGGCCACGTTCAGGAAAAAGACAGCTTTTCAAGAAAGATCAGCCACGTATCAAGGTTTCAGGTAAGGTAAGGGCTGACTTCATACCGATTCGTACGTGGTTACTGTAAAGATTTCTTTTTTTGAAAAGAACTGTAGAGAACTGCATTGAAGAGTCACAGGAAGCCACGGAAAACAGGCGAGATTGCTGCACGAGGGGTCACTATGAAGGAAAACTGACCCGGAATCAGAGAAGAAGAAAACCGGTATGAGTAGGAGAGCAGCTTACTCACTTTTTATTTCCCCCATGTATTTTGTGTGCCCATGGACAAGCGACTGAAGCTCGCAGGAGAAGCAAAGGTGTTTGATGGGGGAGCTTGGCGTGAGAGCACAGGCGAGGAGAAGGGTCTCAGAACGTGCAGTAAGACGATGCCCGCTCTTCACAACTGGCTGTCCACACAGTGGGCCCTGTTCCCTAAGGAAGCATCGTAGTACTCACAAGGAAAGTTTACGGCTCTCATTTTCCCAGGTTTTTATAATGTCCCTGAAAATAGTGACTGTAAGATGGTAAAAATTACATAGTTTTAAAAACTGTAGATGAGAAGAGAGGAGATACAAAGTTTTGAAGAACCACTCACTAATAAATCAGCGAGTTTAAAAAAATCTATGAGATCAAGTCATAATCATACATGGACATGATGTCGCAGCGAGGCTCTGTGACTCAGCAGAGAAATTCTGAATTTCAAAAGCTGTGACTGGAGCCTGGCTTGGATGTCTAGGTACATCCCAAAGTTTCTTTTTTTCATCTTTCAATAGAGATATTGACAATTCAACTTTAAAACAAGGGGTTTTGGATATTACAAAATACAATGAAAGTTACATTGCATTATAAATGCCAAAGCATTGCACAAATTAGAAGTGGTAAGGTTATATTTCTTATGGTGGTTGTTGCTACCTAAACGGTAAATGAAATAGGACTAGAAGAAATTGATATCGAATGTAGTAACTAGAAAGACAATGAAGAAAGGCATTTGGGAAAGCATAAGAATTACTGATTGAAAAGTTTTATTCGTCAGCAGGCAGTAGATATTCTCCTGCCACTAAGAATAAGGAGGGCCCTCATATTCATTTGAAAATGTTATAGTGTATAGTTTATAACTTATTAATAGCCTAATTTACATGATAACCAGCAACCAAAATAAGAGATATATATATATTTTTTTCTTCATATTGTTTTGATGTATTATATTAAGAAGTGATGCTATTATTATTTCTATTTTACATATGAGAAAATTGAGAGATGAACATATTAATCGTGTCCAACTTAGTTATGTAAACAATTTGTATTTGTTTCCTGTGTCCAATTTGGTTCCCTTAAAAACAACAAAAAATGTTCACTTTCTAATATTTCCTTGAGATTTAAAATTATCACAAACTTTGTCTTACAGAAAATTTCTAGGCTAAAACTGACATCCCAAAATATCTCTCATTTTTTTTCTAAAATTTATGTTACACTTTTTGAAGCAAAATATTTATTGATACATTTCTGATAGCATTCATTGTAAGGAATTCATATCTATACATGAGATATCTGAAGTTCATATTCTTCAGATCTGCATTTAATCTAACTCTGAATTGATCCCAAATTATGAGATTTTTTTCTTAAGCTCAGAAAATCCTAATAATTTGCTGCAGGTGGTCACTATATAGCTCATTCCTTTCTGTTTCTCAAATACTGCCTGGTTGGATGTAGAGAGTATACTAGTGAATCCTGCTGTTGGGCTGTGAAAGTAGAGTTGAAAAAGAAGGAGAAACCATAGAATTCCTCTCTGCTATTGGTACATTTAACAGGAATATTAGGATATGCTTAATAAGAATGTCCCTAAACTAAACACAGTTATACTTTGGAGAATTCTCACCACCTGTTTGTAAGAGATGAAGTAAGGTTGCAAACAATTCCCCTTTTAAAGAACTCCTTAAACACATTAGAAAGCTGAATAAGAAGACAACGCAGTGTGATAATATGACATATGCTAAATTGTAACCAAATGAGTCCCATAGACAAGAGAAGTTTTATAAGGACTTAGTCAAATGAATTAAGTCTGGGCAGACATACATACATAATTTAAATAATTTGGTAGGTAATTAAACAAGATGCAAAATTTTGAAGCATTTTACTTGTTAAAAATTTATCTCCAAAATGTTAGATAGATTTATGTTATTGCCAATATTTTAGGTGTTATTATGTATTTGCCTCAAATTTAAGTTGATAGTAAATGTACCATAGATTTCCATAATTGAGTCTTTCTCATAAAATGTACTTTCAATGTGCTAACTCAAAAACAAGTGTACACGTGACAGAGGATGTGCGGGGTATGAAGCAGTGTTGCTAATTTTCCCCCTAGGAATGGTCTGCCATTGAGAAATGGCTAAATAATTAGAATGGAAAGACAACAAACACCTGTTGTGAATAATTTGCCAAGTGAATTTTATTGTCAAAAGCTGTTTTTAATTTTTTTTCACAATTATCACAGTGAACAATGATTGTTTTTGGAGTTTTTTGTAAATGGACAAGTAACCAAAAAACACAGATCTATAGTTTTATTGTTCTACAAGTGATTTTTTGTTGTTGCCATTTCAAGGAACAAATCAACTTTTCTTACTCTTCCTTTTTCAAATTCATATCCAAGAGGATAGATTAAAAATTTCTATAAAACAAAGAAAATGATTCTTTTATTTTTGCATTTTCTCAGTATAGACATCTTTAGCCAAGTTTTCTTTCAAAATATTAATTGGTCTATCTAAAGGAATTTATATCCTGGAAGTATGCAAATTTAATGAGGACTTTTAAAGGCTGAAGAAAGTACTCTTTCAGATACTCTTTACCCCTTAATTCTCTACTTCATTTGTGTTTACTAATGAACTTTCATAATTATTAAAAACTACAAAATAAGAAGAGATTATGTCCAATCATGTATAATTTTTCTTAGTGATATAAATTTGTGTGTATATATATGCAATTTTAAACTATACACGATGCTGTGTAAAAGGAGATGACTATGGTTGTTAAGATTTCATCATTATATATGTGTATATCCATTTGCATTGAAATCTTTGACTGTATCACAGAATTTTAAAAAGTGTCTGTTTAAGTCCTTTTCTCTACTTCCTGGTTCTCTGACCTACATTTGCCTTCTTTGTTCTTGCTCCAGGCTCTTACCAGTATGAGAGGTAAGGTGAGGTGTTTTGTCTTCTACTTCTCTCCTGCTCCATCAGCTGGAGACCAAGTGAGAGTGTGATAGTCTCCCTATTTCTAATCCATAATGTCTTAACAATCCCATCCCATCTCCCACATATATGCAAACATGTATATTGTATTCTAAAATCCCAGAAGGAAGAGAAACCATATAAAATAAAATATATTTATAATTCTTGGGAATGTGATAAAACAAATTTTTACAGAACAGGAGAAATGACTTATTCAGAAGTTGAAATACAATAACATTCTTGTTCTGTAGTATCACATCTGAATTTTATGGTTGTTGTTTAGATACAAATAATAAAGACTAGCCATATTTAAATTGCCATGGCAAATTGCATGGTATCACTGTCCCAAGTTATCTGGATGACTCTGTGTCCTGTTCACACCTATAACTACATCGAGCCGCATCTATACTACCATGGCCGTGTCCTCATTCAGTCACTACTCTCCAAGGAGATAGGCCACACATTCCCTTCTGAGAATGGTGCTTGCTTCCCCAGTAGGGGTTAACTTTCTTCAACATGCTTGACATTCTTTACCAGAATTGCTCACTACAGATTCAAAGAGAATTGTGTGAATCATCTCCATTTATGAAATATTACCAGGTTTGAAACTTAGTTTCTTGGGAAGGGGCTGTATTCATGCTTGTATCTCTCTTGAATAGCATGTTATATGAAACTCCAGTTCTTCCTCAAGAAATGTTTTCTTAGCCCACCAAAAATAAACCTCTAACATAGTGTAGGTCCAGTGTTTAAGAATATTCGGTTACTCAGCATGAGGGGGAAGAATAGGAAAACAAAGGGGGATCAAAAATTATCACTACTTGTTACAAGTGTGTACCAATTCCCCAACACTGCTATTGTGAACATGCACTAATAAAGACTAAATTATAAAAAAAATTTAATTGTATAAGCCTACTTCTATATTAACCAGCACCAGGAAATAAGTAGCGATTAGCAACTAAGTGAAAAAAAAATCACAAAGCTAATTCTGCAATAAACAAATACATTGGTAAACTGAAAACACTGGCTTTTAGCTGATTATCCTTTCATTTTGTAATTTCACTTACTAACACACTCACCAAAAATGCACAATATATGTTTAATGTCATATCTTTCTGCAGCGATAATATATGCATTCATTCAAGTATATTTTAATAGTTCAATATTTTATACTAAGTTTAATTATTAATTTTGCTTAATATTGAATTCATTAAATATTAATAATTTTATATGTGATTTTAATAGTAACACACATTTCACTTATTTGAATAACCAAATATATATATATAGTTTAAATTGTACTTCTTACTGGACATTCTAGGTTAATGAATACTAAAAATGAATTATAAAAGCTAACTTGATTGAAAGTGAAAAGCCTTTATGAATTGGACAGTAAATGCTTCTCTCCCTCAATTGAATACAAAAAACAAAGACAAAGACATAAGTTTGTCTTTTAAATCATTATTAAAATAGAACGGGACATAATATTGCACCTGATATTTCAATGTTTCATTTTATGTAAAGTCAACAGTTCACTGTCCTCAACCCATTCTGTAAAAATAATATATGAAACATAATTTCTTCTATTTACTGCACACCGAAAACCAGAGGATTTAATAAGTATTAATTATACTGATCGCTGAAAAATAGAAATGAACAAAATCTTCTATTACTGCTGTTTGCCAGGTGCTCATACACTTTGTGAGACCATTATGGGGTGTATATATTATTTTATATATAAAAATAAAACATCTGAAGTTCTGAAAGAATATATAATTTGACTAATCTCACAAAGCTATTGAATCTATGTGTGCCTGACTTTATTATTTATTTATTTATTTATTTATTTTTTAAGGTTTTTTGAGACAGGGTCTCATTTTGTGGTTCAGGCTGGCCCTGAGCTCAGCCTCAAACTCACGTCACAGCAATCCTCCTGCCTCTGCTTCCTGAGTGCTGGGATTACAGGCGTGAGCCACCACGCCCGGCACTGGTATGTGGTACTGGTTGCCGCTGGGGTGAGTCTCCACACCCAGTATTGTTATGTGGTGACCGGGGATTGAACCCAGGTCCTTGCACTTGCAAGACAGGCGCCGGAACCACTGAGCTATATCCCCGGCCCCTATGTGTGCCTGACTTTAAAACTTGACTTCTTGTACAACGTACTAGCTAATGTCATGCGGTTATTAGTTATATGTTTTACTATAATATATTTCAACTTTCTAGTGTGGGTTAGACTTTCAAGCAGGCTGTAAGGTCCTCAGTGATATGGATCCTGGGGTTCCAAAGAAATGAACTTTGAGGTATAAGTTTTGAATTTTAATTCTATTGACTACTACAAAGAAAGAAATAACTCTGAGATTCATTTACTTCTGCATAAGATGGGCTTATGCTGTTTAACTTATGAAGTTTACTGAAGATGAATACTTAACTTCATATTTAACAGCTAATTGGAGACAATCACACCAGTTCTTGTCTGATTCACTATATATTTTGCTTATTTCTATTTCTCTCTTTATCCACCACAGTTGAGAATCTGTCAAAAAAAGTAAAATTATTAAACATATATTTTTGTACCAAGTATCTCTACAAATATTTATTATTAAGTGTTTCTCACAGCCTTGTGAATCTCCAAGGCAAGGCCCCAGATGGCTTTGTTTCTCTTTCCCAGCTCTTTGATTCTCTGGGACATTGACCCTTTTACTACACATAGAGGAGCTTTCATTCCACTTCTAGAGGATGGCTCTGGGTCCCAGATTCCATGCACACAGCTACCTACTTGAAATTGCTGCTTAAATGATTAATAGTTTACTCAAAAATAACACAGATGATACAAAATCTTTCTGTTATGTGTCCATAATCGAAGTCTACTCCAGCCTTTATGCATATTGACAAATTATTCTTCTACCCACCTACTTGTTCAAACAAAAGCGTAGGAACTATGATTTCTTTTTCCTTACAATGCATCATATTTTATCAACAGAAAGTTTAATTTGATCAGTGTACAAGTTTATATCTGTCTATTCAGTTCTCTACTTCTTTTATTTTCACTGATCTACGTGACTATACTACATTTTAATAACCAGTAAGGAATTTTATGGATACAATGTATCAATATCATTGTGATGGCTATTATAAGAAAAAAAAATCCAAATTTGACTCTTACCCTGCCTTCCCATGCTTTGCGTGACTTGCTGTTGCCTAATTTATTCCCTTATTATGCTTAAGTTACAATTTTAGGGAAGTTTCTTGAACCAAGCTCATTTCTTCCTTTCTAATTTGATACTTGCTACTCTTTTTAATTTGAACAATCTCCTAGTGATCTGGGCAGATCTCACCCATCAGGTGCATTGTCATCTCTACATGATACCTGTGTTGAAGTCTCTCTCCAGACCTCCATTACATGAACAGCTCACCTGAACTGCTTCTGACACACCCTGTTTTATTTTATTCTATTTGGTTATCAATTTGTTTAGCTGAATATACCATTGGAGTATAGCATGCCGCCTAATTTATGAGAGCAAAGGCCTTTTACATCTTACCTGCTGTCATCTTTACAGGCGCCCTAGAATGCTCCCTTGGGGGCTGGTGCCTGGTGAATATTGAATGCATAAATGGATACGTAAGGAAATGTTGCATAGATTTATGAGTGATATAAACTTCTACACAATTTTGTCTTGGTTTTTATCCAGTTATAGTCTCCAAGATCTTGCCCAGCAACCATATCCATTAAATATTGTTTTCTGATGTACTTATTTATGCACATTTTGTATAAAAAGAGGAGGAAAAGAGAAATCTAACTCAACCTCATAGAAACAGACTAGATTCAAGGAGTGAAATAAGTTCTTCTTTTGTTTTGAAATTATATAATCTCACTCCTCAAGGAAAATCTTTGAAATGACAGAACAAAACAGAAGGGAAATTGGGTCAGTATCTGAATACGACTTTTACTTGGCCCGGTTATACAGTAACAACTGTGCTACTTTAAGGAGCTTCCAAATAGTGTTATGGGCTGCCATGAATTTTGCATCAAACCAGGAGAATAAAGGACAGAAAGGCCGTGATTCTCAGAACTAACTCTTTAGCTCTACTTCACCTCTATCCCTTCTGTCTTTCTTCTTTGAACTGTTGTGGCAATTAGTCTGTACTTTCTTTTTTTTTTAAATTATAACCTACCACATTAGATAATACACTTTAGTCTTGAATAATTTATCTGTATTTTGATACTATCTTGTGCACTCTTCTAGGGAAGGATGTAGGCTTTATTTCTCTTTCTCAAGAAGACTTAGTAACATTGACCCTATATTATTTCTGTTCTCGAGCTTGATACTAACACTGTTTTAAAGTGTTCATGAGATGTTTGTTAAAAATGAAATTGTTGGCAAAAAAATAAATGAAATAAAGAAAAGAGGGAGGGAAGGGAAAGAAAGAAGAATGAAGGAAAGAAGCAGGCAAGGGAGGAAACTTTAACTCCCCATTGGCTACTGTTTTAAACAGCAAAGCGTTGATCTAAGCAATTTAGCTAAGAGCTAAGTTTTCTTCCTCATATATTGAAACCTTTAATTTATTTTAAGTCCAGCAGAGGTGGGAATGCCAAGTATCCAGACACCAAACAACAGCTTTCATTCACAAGGTGACAGCTTGCTCCTAATGTTTAGGCAATTAAAAGATCTATCTGGGAGGCACCGCTTTTGCCAACATGAAAGCCTTCTTCCACCTGGCTGACTCTGCCACACATTCCACCCTCTGACATGTGTCTCATTGATCTGTTGAGAGAACAGCAATTAATTTCAAGTGTCTCTATGGACCAAAGAATATTCCTGACTCATTTGTGAAGTTGTGTATACATAAGCAGTGCCTTTGCTTCTCCACATTCAAAGGCAAAGCATTTACTTAGTAATGATGTCGGATGCAATGAATCTGAGGTTATCCAGTAAATATTTGCTACAACTCTCCAGTGTCCTCCAGGCAGAGCTGTAAGACCTTGAAAAGTGTTTCAAACTTAGTTCTCTCTTTTAATGTGAAAAACAAAAACAAAAACAAAAAAAAACATTGCTCTTTATCGCTTTACTAGGATCCTAGTGAGAGGAAGGGGCAGGTCAAATGAAATAGTGCAAGAAATATAATTATAAATTCACAATCCTACCAGGAATAAGTTTCAGGTTTTGCAGGTCTATTGCACTTTAGTGATAAATTATCAGAATTGTAATTCCATGCAGAGTGAATATTGTGAATTGACTTTTTGGGAGGAAGATAAGCATAAAATATTTATGATAGAAACAAAGAAAATAATATTATAAAATAAGGAAATCAGAATATCTGCTCTGCTTCTGCCCTTTCATAGTTAAAGGATATAAAATTTTCCCATATCTTTAGTACAAAGTAGAGCAAAGCAGAAATAAATTAGGAGAAACTTTGGGTAAGTAGTGAAGACAAAAAAAAAACCTTATTCTAAGGTTTGCTTTACTTCTTAACAATTTTTCTATTATAATTTTATACAGAAATTATCACCAAGAGTAATAATTTGTTTGGAAGGAAAGAAACAGAAAGAAAAAAGAAGAAAATATTTTCCTCTTTCAAATATCTTGATAATAACATACACAATTAAAATACATATATTTTCTCTAGTATATTTTTTATTGATTATGTAAAAATTTGTCCATATTACCTCTGGTTCAATATAAGCATAATTTTCATATATAGTATCAGAAAGTCTTTGGTCATGGTTTACTTCCTGGAACATGGCCCAAACCACCCAATCTACATCAATAATTTCTTGCTCTTCTCATTTGATTTTCTGGCTGAACAGATAGAGGAGGGACACAGTTTCAAAAAGAAAAAAAATGTTTCTAAATTTTTGACTTCTACTGTTTATTTTAGTATCAGAAAGTATTCATTTTTATCTTCAGAAAAATGCTTCATTCCAGATATTTTACTATTATGACTTTGAGAGTAGAAAAGACTAATTATAAAAATGAAAATGATTGCTTGGACCTAATAGGATTTCTTAGCATGATCCTATTTTTGTTTTTCTGCTGGTGAGTTTTAGGTAAATTATGTACTCCCAGAGGCAGTCTCTTCCAACTTGCAATATGTTAGTACAAGTATCTGTGTGGCTTCAAAGGGAAAACAATTTCCAAGGGAAAGAGATCTATCCAATTAAAACCAGTCATTTTTAATAAAATGTTTGCAATGAACACAAGTAAGGATGGCCAGAAGACAATGTTTAAAAGATGAAATACACATATGTGTAATGATAAACTCAAGACAGAGATGAGGTTAGTCCTATATCCTAAGCATATTTTCAGAGAAAAAAATAACTCTATATGTTTTGTTCTAAACAAAAATACTGTATTCTAGGACTTCAAAACTCCATTTATGCTCTCCTAACAACTCTTTCTCATGTTCTCAAGGTTCAAAATTGTGCTTAGAAAGAATCTACAAGATTAATAGTTTGCCTCCTTGGTATGTTTCACATTTCACTTTATCTCTTTAAAAGAAAATTACACATCTTTGTTTGTTTGTTTCACACTACATCAAAACTAACAGCTACATCCCTTGGCGAGATCTCTCTCAGAAGGCAAGTGATATGATAGAAGAGTGACACTTTTGGCCTGAATTGTAAAGCACTCAGAAGATAGCATAAAATATTCAAGATTTCCTGATTTTTTTTTTTTTTTTTTTAGACAGGATCTCGCTTTGTAGTTCAGGCTGGCCCTGAGCTCAGCCTCCAACTCACATCATAGCAATCCTCCTGCTTCTGCCTTCCAAGTTCTGGGATGACAGGTGTGAGCCACCGGGCCTGACACTGTGGTATGTGGTACTGACTGCTGCTGGGCATGAGTCTCCACACTCAGTATTGCATGTGGTTAACTGGGGAATCGAATCCGGGCCCTTGTGCTTGCAAGACAGGTGCCGGAATCACTGAGCTAAATCCCCAGCCCCAACATTTCTTGAGTTTAAAATTGTTATAAGGACATATTGTTCTTTTCTTTTGTTATGGTATTGTTTTATTTTTTCATAAAAAGATGTTCTTAAAACTCACACCTTCTTTAACAAAAAATGGGATATTATTTTCTGTTCTTGTGTAGTATCATATATATAATTTCTCTTATTTCCTGGTTTCACATATGCATTCCAAGTTATCTTTACTGGCAGCTGCTGAACAATGAGCATTATAACAGAAATGGTAGTAATAAAATTAGTTGTTGGCATGTTATTGTATGTGTTAGTTATTCACTTGGCAGTCATCTGTCAAGTGTTCCCTTTAGAGAGGCTGCTAACATTCACTTTGTGCTAATAGTACTCGAGGGATTTTTCTAAACATTGACTTTCTTAGTCCTTTTAAATTGTGAAATGGATATGTATTTTAAATCTTTTTTTTTTTTTTTTTTTTGCTAAGGAAATTGCAGCAGGAGGAAGTAACTAGTTTTCAATTATACGGGCGAGTAGTGAAGCTTCAGTTCTAACAGAGGCTGTTGGGCTCTGAAGTACGCCACATCTTTTGTTTTAGGGATAGTGATGGCTGTAGATGGTCGGCCTGCTCACATCTGAACAGCCTACGCTGTAGAAAAAGGGAAAAGGGATTTGTATGTGTGCAACACCCAGAAAATACCTCAAAAGATGTGCAAGAGAACAGCAAGGAAATGTCAAAGATTATGTTGTCCTCAGGGGGACTAAATTCTCTACAGAGATACAGAAGAACCAACTTTACTTCTAAATATGTAAGCCAAAGAAAATATTACACACAAGTGTTATCATTTGTCCATAGTCTTAAAGGAGACATGGAGCAGACCAATTTCATAACAGATGTAAAGATGAACAGAAATTTCACTACATCTTTTGTTTGTTTGTTTGTTTGTTTTTTGGTTTTTTGAGACAGGGTCTCGCTTTGTAGTTCAGGCTGGCCCTGAGCTCAGCCTCAAACTCACATCACAGCAATCCTCCTGCCTCTGCCTACCGAGCGCTGGGATTACACCATGCCTGGCACTGTGGTATGTGGTACTGGTTGCTGCTGGGCGTGAGTCTCCAGTCCAGTATGGTATGTGCCGACCAGGGATCGAACCCCGGTCCTTGCGCTTGCAAGACAGGCGCCAGAACCACTGAGCCAAATCCCTGGCCCATCGCTACATCTTAATAAAAGTAAGAGATACTAACAGAGAGAGTAAAGTTGAACTTCAAGCCAAGGAAAATGAGATCATGAAAGGAAAGAAACAGGAAAGATCAGGAAAGGAAAGAAAAAAAGCTGTACTTACTTGTCTTGGGTGAAAATCTTTAGGCAAGCACAAACTTTTTTTGAAAAGAGGGAAAGAGAGTTTGTTAAAACCTAAGTACTTGGTAACAGAAATTATACACCTATTTTTGCTATGAAGTCATGACCTAAAATACATTGCATATTCAATCATTTATCCTTTCACTGTGACACTTTATCTTTCTGAACTACTAGGGATCATTCAAGGAATACATGCTGGGAACTCAAGGAATACAAAGTTAAGAGTGAATACAACCTGTTCACTCTGTCCTCTAAGTAACAGACACAGCAGAGGTTTGTTGGTCAGCACTTCTGATTGGTTGCAGACTGTGCTGAACTCCCTGAGCATTTGGAACATGAGCCCTACTTATATGTAAGGTGGTTTGTACAGTAGTACATGGAAATCATCCTCTACGATGTCGTAGCAGACCTTTATGCATTTTAAAGAAATATTTGAGTCAGTTTTTAACCCCTATTTCAAACTGAATGATATAAATTAAATAGAATTAAATAAGCAATATAAAATAAGGAAAACAAAACTTTTAATAAACTTTATTATTATCTTTGCTTTGAAGTTATCCTTTCTTTTTTATGGCACTGAGTATCAAACTCAGAACCATAAATGTGCCAGGCTGGCAATGGTGCCACTGAACTAAATTCCCAGCCCTGGTTGGTTGTATTTCTATTGCAGAAACGCAATACCATATAATGGTGTGCTACTTATTACACACATATTCCCAATTATATATGCAGTGATGTCAGTTTAATATCTTAAAATGATCATGTTAGAAAATATTTGTGTTATTGAATTTGAGTGACTTGTAAATCAAGAATTCATTCTTGGAGATCTAGTTTTTACATATTTATCGACATATCATTGATCATCTATAAAATTCAAATACAAAGCTTATCATTTCTCTCCAACCTCAATTAGGGCTTAACAGCATCGTAGTCCAGCTAGTGAAAACAGAATATATATATATATATATATATATATATATATATATATATATGTGTGTGTGTGTGTGTGTGTGTGTGTGTGTATAACTACTATCTCTAACTATCTCTATAGGTAGATAATAAAAATATATTTCCAAGGTGATTCCAACTGTGTAGCCAAGACCAGGAAGCTGTACACAAATGTAGATATTCTCAGAGAATCCTCTGTTGCTAGCAGAGGATATATTTTACCTCTTCAATATCAGCTTTAGGTAGAAGCATGTGGGGGTTAAAAGCTGGACTGGAGGTCACACTTCCACAACAGTGGTAAGCCTGAATTTTTCTGTGAAGGGTCCTCCATCCTCTTTTTCCTCAGGCAGGAATGACTCCCTTTCACAGTAGCTCCTTTTGCAGTGAGTGCCCCTTGCCACATCCAGAGGCTGCCGACCAAGCAAGGGCCCCCAGGTCAGAATTGGTTTTAGCATTTGTTTCTTCAAAGTAAGATTGTTACCTTTTTCTTTGCTTCTTTCCAGGGAATCTATTTTAAACCTTTGAAACATAAAAGGATCTAATTTTGTCCTATTCCTCAGGACAATAGGTCTCCTACCCTGCTCCTCCCCTTTCTAAAGAAAGCTACCTTCAGTTATTCTAAAGTGCTACCCTTTTCTTCAACTCTAAGGGAAAAATGTTTTCAGTGAGTCTCAGAAAGCTTTTTGGTCTTTTTTTTTTTTTTTCTGAAGAAAAATAACACAAACTCTTCTCTATAAGGAAAGTTATAAGATAGGGAATACATGAAAAAGACATATTGATGTGTTTCCGTCAACGTTCAGCCTTAGACCCCTATTCGCACTGCCACATGCTAGTTTCTCCTTTGCACACAAATATCACGTTAGCACTTAAAAGCAGTTCGTCTTCCTGTGGTGGACAAACATGAAGATGATCCTCATGATCCTTCTATTTGGTGTTTACAACGTCGCATGCTCCCATCCCTCTGGGGTCACAGGGACTTGTCACTTGCTTCTAATGAAGTATGACAAAGATGACAGATGTCATTGCTCTTATTACAGGACTGTCTATAAAAAGTATCTTGCTAGTAGAGTCACTTTAGTCTGCCTTGTGTTCTTTGAAGAAGAAAGCAACTGAACACTGCCTACCCAGTGACCACCCTAATGGGCAGGTAGAGGTTTTCCTAGTTCAGCCTCCAGAGGAAAACCAAGTCCTTCCTGACCTGTTGATCTCAATCTTGAGATCCAGCAAAGCTGTCCTAATAGTTCTGAATTGTGAGTTAACACATTTTGCTTTACCCTGCTAAATGTTTAGTGAATTATTTTGCAGCATTTAACCCTAATCAGCATAGGACACTAACGTGCAAACAATTTCCAAAAGTCCAAAGCCCTTAAAGATTGATTTCAATGTTTGTCTTTCCTCTCCCACCAATCAATAGATTCAATCACCTCCCAAAAGTTCTATGCACATTTATGCCTTAATTCCCTTACTCTGCTGAAAGTATGTGCCTTGAATGACCCCTGCCTCATTTTCCTTTTCATAGTGAGCAACCATTTGTCCTTAGAAGCCAAATAAAATAACTACTTCTTGTCTTTACATTACTACATCTATTGTGCAGTGCCTTCACTGGGTCAGTCAGATTGATTCCTTTACATTATCATAATATTTCTCTTATGTTGCTCATTAAGTTCTATGAGTAATAAGTTTTTGTTTTTCCTTTTGTATGATGTCTTCCTTGAATGAATGGGCTGTGCATGCTACTTATGATTAGATTCTTTGGATCTGGGGTAATGCATCCAATAAATGTATATTAAATTGAATCAAAGGAAACTGAGATTCTCTTGGGCAAAATTCTAGTGCTGGCACATCATAGGAATAATCAATTTGTAAACAGATATTCTGTATGTAATTATTTATACTTTAACATTACTGAAGCTGGCCAAGAATCATTGCAGATTGTGGCTACTTTAATGATATGGCTATAAGAAATTACCTAATGGCTTTTACTGATAACATTACAGACTAACAATTCCATTTTATAATTATATGAATCTTAGAGAAGAGTTGAACATATATATATATTTGAATGCAGAAGAAAAGGAGCCAATTAAGGATCTGATAGAGGAATGTATGTAATTATGTTTGTTAAAAAGAAGGCAATACGGGCCAGGGATTTAGCTCAGTGGTTCCGGCGTCTGTCTTGCAAGCATGGGGGCCCGAGTTTGATCCCAGCAGCCACACACCATACTGGACGTGGATACTCACCCTAGCAGTAACCAGTACTATATACCACAGTTCCGGGTGTGGTTTCTCATGCCTGTAATCCCAGCACTCAGGAGGCAGAGGCAGGAGGATTGCTGTGATGTGAGTTTGAGGCTGAGCTCAGGGCCAGCTTGAACCACAAAGTGAGACCTTGTCTCAAAAAAATCTAAAAAAAAAAAAAAGGTAATACTCACAGAATCAAACCAAAGATGTAGAAAGCTTGTTTCTTATTAATAACCCATCTCAATGTTTTGCAGTAAACTAGTTACAAAAATATTTTGTGGTTAATAGTAGATAACCCTTGGAAATAAAAAATCATGGAAGAAAGTGTAAGTAAGATCTAGAGAAGAGGCTATATTCCTAACAATGTATTAAAACTCTAGGGATGATAGTTAAAAATCATGTAAAGTTAAATCCAAATACATCTGAACTGTCAGTATTGATCTCTTGAAGATGTAGAGGCTTTCTTTGATAATGAAGGGAGACAATAGCATAATCAACATATAGTTTTAGTATCTAGGCCAATCCTAAAGAAGAGATTTTAAATAACTTATAACAAACAAAGTGCGGAAAAACAAGGAACTCCCTGAACATTACTGCTCTTCATTCTCCACATTTTCTACCATGTATTGCCCTAGATTTTTTGCAAGTCCAGTAGCTCACATATACCAATATAACTTTTGCAGAAGTGAAAACATGTAGAGAGGATTGTGTTTATACTTTATTCCTGAGAAGAGTGCTGGGAGCATAGGTCAGTATGCTTGTGGGGGGGGAGCTCAATGTTAGAGGATTTATTAGCTTGTAAGAGACGCTGGGTTTGATCCTTAGCTGAGCTCCTCTGAGCATGCACTTCTGAGCTGGTAACTTGGAGGATATCCTATTCTGGGAAAGGATTAAAATTCTGTAGACTTCTAGATATCTTCCTGAAAAATTTAAAGGCCACAGCAAATCAAGAACACCCAATTCATAATAGCAGCACCCAATAAAGAACTTGAGTCATTTGTAGGAAAGTGGTTTCACTTTTAGATCATGCTAAATGAAAAGACTCAAACACAGAAGCTTAAATATAGCATGATCCCTATTATAAATGAATAAGGACCAAAATAAAAAATAATAGAGAGACAATGTTGTCTCAGACAGGAAGAGGATCAATGGATGGGGGGAGAAGAACGAGGGGGTGGTACAGGGGATGAATAAAGAAATTAAGCTGTAGATATGTACCAACTCCACCCAAGGAGTGTAAACATTGCATACATCCTACAAATATACTGATAAAGAATGAAATAAAATTATCTAAACTTCAACATCTTTACCTGCAAAAGAATGGTGATAACTTTTGCTTTGACCATTAATGGAAACCTAATATCTTGATATGTATACAAAATAAACATAACACATTCTTCTCAATGAGATGTGATCAAAACTTCTATGAATATTTAAATTTTAACAAATTATATTATAGTAAAAGATACATTGCCATTAACACCCCCAAAAGTGTTTGCCTCCCTTCAAACCCACTTATTTCAACATTCATGCCATTTTCCAAAGCAGTTCTGGAAGTTCTCTTTTGTGTCTTTTTGGCATTGTGGTGACTAACTAAACACCATGAAATAATTCAAGATGTTTACCCTTCCTGGTCATTTTGATTTTTGGGGAGAGACAGAAGCTGATGGTGTCAGGTCCAAGGAATAAGGGGGATGTGAACACACTGTTTTTCCACTGGATAACATCTGGAAGTAGCACATGGTACTGATCATGACTTGGAAAGACATCCATGGAAGAAGAGTTCCAGAGGACCACAAAAAGTTGTGAGGATGGGATGACTGTTTTCAAAGCAAAGGAGAATACTTCGAGAAAGATTAATATTAATGCATCTTTTCCTGTAATATATAATTTTAATTTAAATATTCACTGCATATTTTGAGTATTCCTTGTATAGTAAATGCTTCAAATTATCTATTCCTTCTTGTCTTGCTCCTATACTAATGTGAGGAAGGCTTAATGAGTATCAAGTTTTATTAATTAAAACCTAAGGAATGTAAAGGGCCTCCTGCAGATACCAGGGGCGGCGCAGCAGTCCCAGTGCCCGTGAAGTCTAGAGGCGGAACTGTTTCTTGTCTATCTCTGCTCGTGTTTATCTTCTAGAATCATTGGAGCAAGTCCTAAAGAACGCTTATGTTGCGAATTTTTCCAAGTGATCCAAGGGTACTTGTAAAAATTGAAAGTGAATCGCCATATTGTCTGTTCTGTAGCCCTCTTAACCGGCATCTAAGATAGATAGAGCGATAAATTCCTCGGTCTTATTTTTCTTTCTTCTCTACTCCATGTCCCTCTGCTGCATTTGTGATGTTTTCTATAAAGCAGACGGACCGGAAAGTGCAAAGAATCATCAAATGCTGTTCACCTTGACACAGGGAATCTGATTCTCATTTGAACAGTGACCCAGCAGTGGCATTTCTGTGCGTGTCAGGAAGCTTTTGTTTTACATCAAACCCATAACAAAGACAACACTAGAAGTGTTGGGAGTGCTCCTGTCTCTCCTGTCTCTCTCTCTTCTCTATTCAAAAAAAAAAAAAGGAGATACAGAAGGCAATTGTCAGTTTAATTTCAGTTTTTATTAAAACAATAAACACAGTATATTACACGGAATTTTTATGTGAAGAATTATATTGTGGCAGAAAATGCTGCACTCTATAAATATATACAATTATTATAGGTTAATTCCAGATTTTTAAAAAGTGTTCAAAGAAATGAAAAGCTAACTACTCTGATTTGATCATTATACATTTTATATGTATTGAAAATTATCACTTTATATCTCATACATTTTTTCAATTAGAATAATTTTTTTCAAAAGTAAAAAGCTCATATTATGTATGCTAAAAAATTACACACTAAAAACACATTGATTCTTCTATATTTTTAATTAAGATCTGTGTGATTTCCATCAAATCTTTTAAGTTCTGTAAAACTGCATTGGTAATTTTAGTCATTTATCTTTCACATGGTTTCTTTCAATATCGAAATATATCTCATTTGAACAATTTAAATTTCATATATATTCATATATTATTTTTGAGATATTTTCTAGTTGTAGGTTTAAACCACATTTGTTAGGATGTATTTAAATATTTGAATTTATATTTCACAAATTAAAATCTTCAGAGTCAATGGACATAGAAGTTTCAGGGGTATTATCTTTCATGACTCACAACCAGCATGCTATCTTCATTGTTTCATTTTAATTTCTTATTTACATCTGTTTCTATTATTTTATTAAATCCAATATAAGTGATAGATGTATATGTGATAATTAGAATAGATGAAATGATGACAGGGATATCACAATAGTAAGATATTCAGAAATTCAGAAAGTAACTAAACAGCTTAGAAAGTTTTTGAACTTGGTTTTTAAAATTACTCTAAAAAAAGAGAAACTCAGGGAACTTACTTAAATTACATCAGGTTCCTTGTCAATAGATACAAACTGATAACCATATTTTAGTCCACAGTGAAATTTCACATATTCTTTTGTTCCTCTGTTGTAGACATTAGTCCTTTGTTTGATATTAATATGGCTGACAATCAGCCAATATATTATAATAATAAATTCTGTTAAGCAACTTTCAATAATCTATACAGCATCCCATATTCTTAAATCATATGTACTATTTGAAATCCCATGAGTTCCTCAATAAGAATGTATTGAGAACCAAGTAATTTGCTAATTTCTTCAGAAGACACAACAATAGTCTACCCTGTGTCCAATAATGTAATTTAGCTGGTTCAGGACACTTTCAACTCAAGGTTGACTGTAAGCTAAGTAGCAACAAAATAAATAGTCCAGACAAATGTATCATAAAATGGTATCAATAAAACTCCAAACATTTTCTGTTAGGCACATGAAAGATTTCTGATATATGTTTATGAATGAGTATAGCTTGATTTTTAACAGAGTATATCATATATAAATACATGAAAAGGCAGAAAATTGTATCTCATCTTACCTTTTTTTTCTCTCTTTCCAATAATTCTTTATAACAGAGTGCATAAGCCTTTTATCACTAGAAATTTGTTTTAGGTCTCTACTTGGGGTAGATAGGAATATTTTAGAAGGTAATGTATAGTGAGAAGACTTTATATTAGATGAGATATATGTGAATTGTAAACAATAGGACTGTGTTTACTTTAAGCTTTCTCAAAGCTGTGGACATAGTGAGGATGAATACTCAATGTCTGTGTAGGATCCTTATATTCTTAGAGAGACAGGGAGAAAAAGAGAGATACAGACACAGAGAAACTCAAAGAGAGAGTTTAATATAATGAAGAGTCTTTGTGAATTAAATACACTCCATGAGAACCACACCTATAAGGGTGTAAGACAGTCATTGAGGTAAAGCAGGGTCAGATCATTGCTAGAAACCACTTTCACGTCATGTCATGTAGCCACGAGCAAATGCATGAACCACAAATCCTGGTCACAAGAGAGAAAATCACATCATCATGACAAAAACTAGATACCCCCAATGTGAACAAGAAGTGATATGGAATAAAAATTTACTATTTAGTGAGATAAAGAGAAAAGGTTGTCCATGAAGAGGTGTGATAAGATGTGAGTTAGAACTCATTTTGCTTATAGAGTCATATAAAAATCAGATTGTTATTATAAACTGTCGTTGTTGGAATGCCATTGTACATTCAACTTAACATTAAACTTTGAAGCAGAAATTTCCCTTTCAATTATCAAAGTAGTGAATTCATTTTGAATGTAGGTGAATTCATTTTGAAGTTACTAAGTGCTCTGTGCCTTTTCTCTCTCAAACTTGAATCTCTAAGAACTGAAATTTAAGTTCAATCAGTCTCCTCTTAGCTGTATTTTAGTCAGTAGTTTTACTACTCCACTGGGTTTTAAGGTTAAATAGTACTACTGCACAGGAAGTGTTTCAGCTCAATGAGTATTGGGATCAGCACTAAGATTTACAAGGTTTATGGAGTGTATTGATCAATCTTCAAAGTCAGGTGAGTTTAAACGGGAACATTTTTCCTATATTTTAGTTTAAGGGACTGAAGTGAAATTCTAGGACCTAAGAATGCACAGGTTGGCTGGAGAAAATTGAGAAATGTACAAATTGATGCTACATTAGGAATTATGGATAGTTTTTGAGTTGGTTATAGAAAATAACTAACATTTTGCTTTAGACATGAACTGAAGTGCAAGTTCTTTTTAAGATTATATCAGAAATGTGTTAGTTACCTGGGGATGAAAAATGTCAGTAGAAGGCCAGCGATGTAGCTCAGTGTTTCTGCGCCTGTCTGGTAAGCTCATGGTCATAAGTTTGATCTTCATTAGTACTAAAAAAAAAGTCAATAGAGTTTTATTATGATAGATAAGAAAAAGAAGTTGGAGGCGAGCATTGTAATGTACTGTTATAATCCCAGCACTTTGGGAGGCTGACACTCGATTGCAAATTTGAGACCATCTTGAGCAATTTCATCTTAGGGAGGCCCACTCTCAAATAAAAAATTTAAAAAATATCTGGGAATGCAGCTTATAACAAAGGCTTTGGTTTCAATCCCTACTATTATTATTATTTTTTTTTAAAGAACAGTTAACTTAGGCAGGGATGTGGAAAATAAACAGGTATCACTGTGGGCTTTGAATGAGCGGAAGTAGGAAAGGATCCTATCAAGCAGAGGAGAAGCAGAGACACACCGCTGTCATCAGTAACACACCGCTCTACCAATCACAAGGCTTCATGCATTTCACAACCTCTGCACCAGCAGCTCACTAGGGTAAAAGACAAGTACAGGGGACTAAGTGATATCAGATGAAGATTTGCCACTGTCCTCAAAGGAAGGAAATGTCTCTTAAAGTCTGGAAGGAGAAAGCACCAAGAACTGATCTGTTTTCTTTTTCTTAATGTTATTTTATATCATGCATAAAATACATCATAAAATAGCCAGCATAAAGTATAATATACATATTATAACATACTTAATAAAATACTTAAGTATAATATACTTATTGATTCCATTTCTTTTATACTCTACCTTCTCTCTTGTTACTTAATTAGTAAATTGTTAGCAACATTAAACATACCACATTTCCCCCACATTTTGTGACATCGTGTGGGGACTACATGTTGAAAATTGTGAACACAAACAAACTTACTCAATTACCTTTATAAAATTCTGAGTGATGATGACCGTTTTCACTGCCACTTTTACAGATAAGGTAAGATTTAAATATGCCTAGGATTTGGACATCTTAAAGGTTAAAAAGGAGGCTAAAAAAAAAATCTCTCAAAAGCTCATAAAATTTCTCCCTACTTCATAAAACAGCCGCTGCTCCTGACTGCTTCAGTTTATGGTTGAATAAAAATTAAATACATGATACCCTGAAGAAAATTTTTCAATTACATAAAATGAATAAACTATGATGACAGAATAAATGACAACTTACCACACCGACACATGCACAAAATAATTTATATAATTTTATTTTCTTCCATCTTCATTTTAAGACACAGTCACAAAGTGTCAATTATAAACAGTAAGACATTTTTATGAACTATCTTTTAATTATGTAGCAATTAACACCGTCATTTAAGTGGTAATGCCAATGTATTGCTAGAATCTTGCAAGTAGAAGACTGATTATATTCTTGTACTTTTGCATTTTCCAATGTATTAGGCTACCAACGTTTAGTGAAAAATCTAGGATAATTGAAGTACTAGCATTACAAGCCTTAAAGATAGTAATACTTAATGAATTCAAATCAAATATTTTATTTAGCATTTATACATTATAGGTAATCATTATTTTAGTCTTGTAACCATCAGTACTCTTTTCTATCTATAATGCCAGCCTAACTATAATGTGGGCTGCCCTTTCTTAAAATGGATTATTCTGGTTTATTTCAGTAAATCCAGGCTAGAAATCATATGTTCTGATACTTTTAGCAGAATCTCAATTTCTGTCCAATTTATGATCTCAGTCTCACAGTTTTCTCTAATAATGAGTAATTTCTTTTGTAGATTCACATATTAACAGTGTTTCTGCTTTCTTGAGTGGTGGTTAGTTTAAGGAAAGGTGAAGCTGCTCCCTCCACAACCATTTTACTGCTCTCCACCCCTGCTGGTGTAAATATTTTATCTGGTATATATCTGGTATTTGTATAAGGTGTTACCATAAAAGGATCATGTCTACTGTCTTCCATTTGGTGTAAAAGCACAAACTAGTCTGGCATATCTGATGTATTGAGCTTTCTTGTTTAACATCCAATTTCACTTCATTAGCCTGTAAGTATTCACAAGGTAGAGACTCACCCCCTCATTGCCTGCTGGTAGGGTTTTTTTCTTTCTTCCTTTCTTTTCTTTTTTTTTTTTTTTTTTTTGAGACAGGGTCTCACTTTTGTAGTTCAGGCAGAACCTGAGATTAGCCATGGACTCACAGTAATCCTTCTGTGCCTGCCTCCCAAGTGCTGGGATTACAGGTGTGAGCCACCACTGTGGTATGTGGTTCTGATTGCTGGTGGGCATGAGTCTCCATGTCCAGCATTGTTGTATGTGCTTACCTGAGATCAAACCCACACCCTTGCGCCTGCAAAATGGGTGCCAGAACCACTGAGCTAAATCTCCAGGCCCCCTGCCAGTAGTGTTCATTGCTCCATCACCTGCTGGAGTGTGGTACCCAGATTTAGCTAAATAAACATATAGGCAGATCAAAGATTCCTTCCTGCATAATCGTCATGCTTCTGTGGGCCTAATCTCAGGATTCAACGGAATGCCCCTAAACTTGGTGAGGAGCTCAGAAAACAATGATTCTAATCTTTCTGGGTTTCTTGTTTTGTTTTGTTTGTTTTATTTAGTTTGTAGTACCAGGAATTGAACTCATAACCTTGCACTAGCAGCACAGGCCCAGTGCCACTGAGCTAACTTCTCGGCCTCTGGGATGTCTTTCTGTATCAGTATATTATCATAGATAGCAAAGAGCAATTTGGAAAATGGCATGCTTTAAAAGCATGGATGAAGAGTGAGGAAAAATTCTGTGACTATTTTCAGAATTACCCAAATCATCAAGGAAAGTATATTAAGTATCCTCAGTACTACAATACAGAGTGAAAAGTACCTTGGAGAATGCATCTTAAGCTATCAAAGGCTAACGTGTTTCACTGGGCATTCTGTGGTACAATTTAACTGCAGATGCGTGGGTGATGACCCAGTTATTCAAGCTTGATTAAATTCTGCTCTTGCTAATCTTATTAGAAATTTGTGACAATTAGACTGGTAGAGATTATAAAGGAAGAAAAGCATTTTGATGACTGAAATACACAGTACCATATTATAAATTCCTAAGGCATTGGTGTATACAGAGCTAAAATCTTCATGTATAAATTCTACAATTACATTAAAATGTTTTCTACTCCCTTAATATGTCATTTTTTTCTGGCATAAAACATTTCTCTCTGATTTTCACAAATTTGCAATTTATGTTACTTAGAAAAACACAGCTACCAGTTTCCCAGCTTTCTCATTATACATATTTCAAAATGCTCTCCAGCTGGCTCCATTACTTTTAAAATTCTAGTTATTAGTTTATATTTGAATATATATCATCATTCTATCTGACCTCTGCCATAAGAAACAGTTCTAATTTGGAGATATGTAGTTTGTTAAATCCTATTTTTTCTATTCAATATCTCAGGAAGTTGTTGCTTCTGACAAGTTGCCCATTTTACTTTTGGACAAAAATGGAGTCAAGATCACCTTGCTACACTAAAAAAAATATCTGATAATTTGTCATGAGAAACTTAAAATACCTACAGTTCACATTGTTGAAGACATACCCTTTACATCTCATGAAATTCCTCCAATGATTCTGAATTCCATATTTATAATCAGTATATCAAATTAGTAAATCAAAAAAGTTTACAATGATTTAATAATGCCAAGATAGGAGATAGTTAAATTGGATTATCTAGTTAATTGATTATTTAAATAAATTTAAGAATAATATCATGAAATCTGTCAGTGACAATTATATTGCCATCTTATACGAAAAAATATGAGGAAGTTGAATTAGTAATTTTTGTATTTTCCACTTCTGTATTTCCACTTTTGTATTCCTGACATGTTCTCACTTCTACTATAGTTTCAAAGTCCGTGGTTTTAATTCCTTGAAATGTGAAACACACATCAATTCTCTATTGGATGCCACTCCCAGTGCCACAAATCTCATGATAAAATGAAAAATATGGGTTTCATTGACTTTGGGCCTCACAGGAACTTCTAGCTCAGCTTAGATGAATACTGCCTGCGAATCAAGGTCATAGGTCCTGTGTGTGAAAAATTATACAAAGATGGGGAAATAAGGCAAAAGTTTGGTGAGACATTCTTTTTCAGTATTCCATGTGGAAAAAGATTATTGAAAATTATTCAGAGGAATGTACTTATCTTGATTTGCTATTTACCATTAGTTAAAAGCTGAGGAGCTATGAAGTTATAGCTGAGCTTGCAGATTTTTGTCTCATGCAGACACAAATCCTTTGTGGATCACACTCCTTTTATATTCTATGGCCAGAGTCCACAGTGCCTAGGTTTTTTTTTTTTTTAAATCTAGCTGGTAGTCTTGTTTTCTTGTAAATAGGTTAACTTCTCAGATTGAGTTAAATCAATATACTCATTACTATTACTGCTAATATGTGGCACAAGTGCTACTTTATTGAGTTTAATAAAATTTTGATGCTTATTACCCTATAAGTCACAATTTGAAGCTCTTTGAAAATTATAATCAAACAATAGCTTTTGAAGTGTATGGATATCTCAACCAAGTCATGAGCTTCTACATCTGGAGAGTGCTAATTCCAAATCCGTAGCCTTTCTAAAATGACATTGAAAAACAAGTAAAAGACAATAGTCTATAAAAGATGGGTTGTGTGTTCTGCTTGTATATCGTCCATGCTTCACTTTTGTTAAAGGTTCCATTTTCTAAAAAAGATGTGTAGTGTGTTCTGCTTGTATATAGTCCATGCTTCACTTTTGTTAAAGGTTCCATTTACTGCACCTCTCTTCAAACAGAGGAGTTAATGTGGAACATCCTCTGTTATTCCTTACTGCCTGAAACCTACAGAGATTTTAGTTCTCTTTCTTTGTAATCTGATATCACAGGCTTCCCACACTCCTATTTTGTACAACACATCATTCAGGTCTCACACTCTCAGTAAAGTAGTATTGAGTAAATTGAAGTAGAAATCTTGTCCTAGTCATTTTTTCTTCAGGTAGTTTGCAATTTACCAGCAAGAGGGGACATATACAAAATGAAAATATGCTGACAAATTATCTCAGGAATGAATGAACATTGGAAAAAGAAGCCAAAGATATTGAAAGAGGAAATCATTGAATTTATACCAAGGCAAATAATTTCACCTGATAAAAAGAAAGTGAGGGTTGCATTGAAAATAATGGGAAACAAGGTATGGATTAGTAAAGTCAGTAGTAGCCTTATGTATTTGATTATTAAAGCATTTCAATTAGAGGAACTGAATCAATGTCTTTGTGCCAGTTTTCAAACGCTATATCTTTGTGAAAATATAGAATCTTTTATTTAAATGTTATTTTAGTGGCTTTATAAATTACCTTCGTCAACACAGTAGGTCTATAATTTTACTTTGTAACTGTTCTTACATATCGTGAAGGCAAGTACATAACAAATCTGAGAATAATCTTCAGTTGTACCATGGTTTGGAGTAAATGAAAAATCATGCTTCTCAATTTACCTCATAATATGGAATAAAACATGCCCTTTTTCATCATCTCTTGAGGGAATATTTCAGATTCACTGAAAAACTACTAGATAAAAGAGAAACACAAGCTTTTTGTAGATTTTTTCAAAGAATTTATTTTTGAAAGTATGAGTGCTTTTTTTCAAGTCCGTGTGAATCGCATTCCTTTTCTGTGTCAGAGTCCCGACCTGCTTCTGTGTTCTGCCTTGCTTTTTTCCCAGTCTTTTCTGCTTTCCTTTCATCTTTCTTCTTGTTAAGTTGTGCCATCTGTACAGGATTAAACCTGAAGATTTTAAACATTTTTTTCAGGTTTTCTTGAATCAAGCGCAGTTGCAATCAGGTAACAAAAGAGATGATGGGCCTAAAGACTGAAGTAAAAAAAAGGCCGCGCAAAAAAAAAAAAGACCAAGGCAGGGCCACCTGAAGACAGAGAACCTGCTACCTGTTATCAGAGACACAAATGGCTCTGTCAGAGATAGAAAGAAGAGAAATGGTTCATAAACTACCTCTGAATGCCTTTTTGTATTATACAGTATTTTGCATTAAAATGTTTGTTATTGAAATAACTACATTCTGAGATTGGAACTCTTTTATTAGTGATAATGTCTTCACCCAGAAATTTTACAAATAACTGGAAAAGAACAGAAAGGTCTCTGCTTTCCAAATACTGCAGTGAGTTCCCCTTAGATGACTCTCCAGAAGTTATTTCTCTGAACTGTTACATAGGATTCATAGCTAGAATTAGTGCCTAGATTAAGAGACATCTTCATTTCTTTCTTTTTCTTCACCAGTTCATAACCCATAGTCTGAACCAGTTTGATTTGATCCAACGCTTCTGTTTGTTTGCTCATTTAATTAGAGAGGAAGGTAATGCATTATTAGCTTTGCTTTATTTTTAGAATTTAAATACTGACCCATTAGTCTTCCTTGTTTTCTTAAATTCCGGTTGATAAATTAAATTGTACCCACTCCTCCAAACCTCTTTTTCATAAAGTAGCAATTCAACTATTAATTAAAGATGAAGAATCTGATCCTTGTTTCACCTTGATAATCAGAGGCACTCTGGGAGGTCTATTAGAATTAGTTTTTAGTAGGTTGATTAGGATATTACTGAGAAAGGAGATTTCCAAATGCTATACTTAGAAATGGGTCAGGACACAGAAATCATATGCTGCGATGCTGAAAGCAACGTAAGAATTTTAATCAAGAGCTGTTTATCTTACTCCTCTCTGAATAGTAACTTTAGATCCTTATTTACAATTAAATCTAAAGGTCTATCTCCCAGTTATCCTTAGCTTATATATGTATGTCAAAAGCTAACTCGAAAAGCTTTGTGTAAACTACTGCAATAGAAACTACACTTATGGATTTTAACAAAGCCACATAAATTGTGAAACTAGAAAGCAAAGATGCAAGTGAAGATGCTTAGAAAATTGGTCAATTACATAAAGCATTTTTTGTTTGCTTTGCTTGAGAGGATAGTTACTAACATTGTTAGTGAACTTGATGGTATAAAACCTCAATAGCAAATTTTAAAGGCATAATTAAAAATGTTCAATAGAACTAACTAGACATTTCTCAAAGGAAATCATACAAAGAATCCAACAAGCACCTGAGAAAAGATGCTGAGCATCGCTGATCTTCAAGGAAATGCAGATTGGAATCACAGCAAGACAGTACTTCACCTCAATAAGAATGACTTATCAAAAAGAAAGAAATAACAAGTATTGATCAGGATGTGGAGAACAGAGAACGCTTCCAAAACATTGATGGGGATGTAAGTGAATATAGAAAACATAGAAAAAAGTTCAACCTTTCCTGAAGCAATAGAAAAATAATCCAACATTTCCACTACCAAGTATATAATCACACGAAAGTAAATCAAATCTATCAAAGAGACACTTGGAGTTCTGCGTTCCTTGGAGCACTGTTCACAAAAGCTACACATCACAAACATTCTAAGTGTCCTTTAACTAGGAAATACATAAAGAAAACGTAGTCCACACCCATATTTTAAAAATATTTATTCAGACATTTATAGTTCAGAATGATTATTTTCATCATGGGGACTGGTTCATAGCATCTCAATTCTTTTTCCCCTCTGTTTCCCTTCTTTCCCTCCCTCTTATTTCCATCCCTTGCGCTCTTTCTTCTTTGCAAAAGATGTCTTCCTGTTATCTATTGTCATGTATTTAACTCTTCACTTTTTTATATTTAAGGATTCTCATATGAGAGAAATCATATAACATTTAAGCCCGTATATCTGCTTTATTTCACTTAAAATATTATCTTAAGATGCATCTATTTTCCTATAAATGACTCAAACTTATCCTTCTTTAAGGGACGGTAGTACTCCATTGTATCTACATATTACAGTTTCTTTATTTAATGATGAACATACAGGGCTCTTCCAAGATTTAACTATTGTGAATTGTGCTGCTGTAAACGTAAGTATGTATGGATCACTGTAATTTGATATCTTTAACTCTTCCATGAAGATGCCTAGTTATAGATGGACAAATCGGATTTCTAGTTATATTCTTTAAAAGAATCTCCATATTAATGGGGAAAGGTTGACACTTTTCTGTGCTTGAGCATGCAGTGGGTGGAGTCTTGGTCATTCCTGAGATGAGATGCCCTCAAGGCATCTTTCTTCTTCCTATTCAAAACATTTTTATGTTGTCAATTTCAACAGCAGTCACACCTTCTTTGGCCTCAATTTTACACATGGTTCTTTTAAGGCTAAAGTTTAAGCTTTTCAAAATTTTCTGCTTTGCCTTCTATCTAGATTCAGTATAACAGTAGCTATGCCACATGTTGAACACTAGATTATCTTGCAATTCCCTCTGGCAGATCAATTAGTCCATTGGCTTTAATCTTGGTCTCCTGCAGAGTCTCAGAGAATGGAGAAAATGTAGACAATTTTCTGTCCAAATGAAATACATTTGATCTCTAGTCTAACTGCCAATGGCTGTAATGCCCTCAGTCTCACATTTACTCTCCACATTCTTATCATTCTGGACTTCTGAACTCTGACAGTATCACTTAATAAGCTCTGTTAATAGCATTCTAGAGTTCCACTACCTTGTATCTCCAAACCTTTCCTGGTGCCAATTTCTGTACTAGTAGCTTTCCCTTTGCTGGAAGTAATACCTAACCCTCACAGTTTCAAAGAGAGCAAGGAATCAGAGGTGGGGATATAGACACAGATTCCCAAGGTCACAGCTCCATGACTCACTCAGTCATACACAGAAGTTTACTCCACTAATCTGCTAGGCAAATGAGATCTAAAATCCAATCTTATTCACATTGTCCCCTTGATACCACAAATACTTATTTCTTATTTGAGATTACACCCCATGAAAATTCCACAATAAATTTAGCAATGTTAAAATAAATTTATATTTTGTTACAATAGCAGACTTACTGCCAAATGGTAACTTATTGTTTAATATTGTATTATCAAGGGATAAATTTGATCAACTGATAGAGTTATAGATTTCTTTCACTATTTATTTTTTAGCTTGCCCATACTTCCATTGTTTTGAAAAACAAATAAGTATACAAATATGATACACCAGTGTTGTTGGCAAGTTTATTATACTTTCTTTGTATTCTGGTGGGTCAGTTCTCCTCACTGAATTAGAATTGGGGCTCACAGGCTCCTGTTTATATTTCAGAATAAAAAAGTATTAGTTTACCTTAATAATTAGTTTTCCATAGCTTCAATTGATAAGTTTTATTGAAAGACATGAACAACATGAAGAAAATAACTTCTATTGAGTCTGTTGTTAGGCTTCTAAACTATAAAACATTGAATATTCATTAACACAAAGGTGAATAATGAATAAAATTAAAGAAGTCTTGGGGGCTACAGTGGCAGAAGCATAAGGCTAAATAATGAATAAATCAGAAAGTTGAGTAAAGTATAAATAGTAATGTGTCAATATTGACATATTCTTTATTCTTCATATGACTGTTATGTTTAACCACAGGTGCTTTCTGTGTACATTACCTAAAACTTGATTACTTTGCCTACTGCTGACTTGAAAGACATCATTAAGAAGTCCTTGCAGTAAATGTGGAAGTCACTGTAATTAGCATGAATTATTGATATTTATGTATCCCTGACTGTCACTATGGAGCTCAATTCATTACACAGTAGGAACGATCCGTCCCCAGCTCTACATCACAGAGGGGGCCCAAGTCTAAGTATTTGAGCAACTGCCACTAATAGGCTCTTTCTTGGTTCAATGAGTCCTATTTCTTTACATGTATTGGCAAAGGCATTACCAAATTTCTCATCTGGAACAGTCATCTATAAAACTGACCAGAAGTACAGAGCAAATCAATATCTTTAAACACACATTCACAATCAAAACATTTCTGCTATGATTTCATTGACCTTCTCTTTAGTCTGGGGTCCATTTTGCCTCAGAATCAATAGGATTTAGCTTAGAATAATGAATCTATAGTGCCAGAATCATTTTATTAAAAATATGTTCAAAATAAACTGAATAATAAAGAACAATTAACATTAATGTCTTATTTTTGTCAAGGTTTCATAAATACTGTCAATGTGATGTAGATTGCTCTCTTCAATTGTAATTAATTTTCTTGTTGATTCTCTAGGCTTCTTCACAATGGGAGCTTTGAAATGGAAAGGCACTTGCGTGCCAGCGTATTTGCCCAGCTGTGTTGTAATTGTCTCAAATGTGAACTGATGGCAGAAAAAACAAACAATGAAAAACTTTGTCTTCACCCTAGGCACTGAAAATGAGACCAGCCAAAGCAAAAATTACATTCAAAGTGAAAACATAACCCATTCCACACTGAATCTATAGGCTGTTTGTGTTTGAATGAGACATTCTATCACAAAAATGTACTGAGGCCAACTCTAGTGGCTTCAGGTTAAAGCTTGGAATGCAATTTACAGAAGATTTCAAATGTCTTTAGTTTAATATCAACCATGATAGAGATTATTATAATTCTTATTACTTTTTCCTTTCTTGGATGAAATAATTTAGTGAAATTCAAAATGATGAAGTTCATATGAAAGCCGGGCATGGTGGCTCACACCTGCAATCCCAGCACTCTAGAGGCAGAGGCAGGAGGGTTGCTGTGAGTTTGAGGCTAACCTTGGGTACATAATGAGTTTAGGGCCAGCCTGAACTATGAACCCTGTCTAAAAAAATAAAATCCATTATGGAATACATGTCGGATTTAAGAGCTAGGAGTTCCTTCTTCAGAGGATTGAGAGCAGCAATTATGTGACATATGATTTGGCACTAAAGAAGCAAAGAGTTCAGAGTAGGTCTTGGTGCTGTGAAAATCAATTTCCTCTAAGATGTCTCCATTATGGTGGGGTGAAAATAAATGTGATGCATTGCTCATGCAAACACAGGGACTCATTTTCTCAGCTAACAGGACTGTGGGCTGCAGATCATCTGCAACTGAGTTCTTGGAAATTTTCTTTGCCTAAAGGGAATTGCCCTACTCAGGGTTGTTGTGCCCAGAGGTCAAAATGCATCTGATAACTGTTTCATATGGAAAGACAAAGACTTGCCATATGGGTTTAATTCCAGACAACCATGCAACACTACCTTATCTGTAGAGAGCCCTGAATTGGCCAGGGTCAGTGCTGCATCTCCATCTCATTAAAATATATCATGGGTATGTATGACTGTGTTACAGAAACTATTTATCCAAAACTCAAACTAAGAAGAACTGATACCAAGAGTGGTCTTAAAAACTAAAAGCAAATACTTAGAAGGAAAAGGAGCTCAGTCATCAGCAGTCTTACCGGTAATGAAATGCTGACAAAGTGAAAGCCCACAGGCCCCTAGCATGTTAAAATGCTATAATTGTTTCAACTTTTACCTATGGGAAGCCATCATATCTAGAAAGGAATGGAATATTGAGTGAAATATTCTCAGTGTTAAGGTCTAGGTATGATTTGTGTACACCAAAATTCATATGCGACATTCATATTCGACTTAACAGTGTTGAGATATGTTGAGATCTTTATGAGTTAATTAGACTCCTCCTTCATGAACGGAATGCTTTCTGCAGGTACTCATTTAGATCTTTCAGGAGTGTTATTAAGTCTTTAGGTAATGAGCCTTATGAAATTGGATTAGTTAGCTTGACAGCATCTAGCTATAAAGTCATGTCATCCTTAGTGTTTTGTCCATTTCCACACATGGTCTTTGACCACTCCTACTCAAAGTCCTACTCTCTGAGGCCATTTTGTATTGGGAACTGTAGATTACTTACTGGATTTAGGACTTACTTTGACTTTTGGATGTCTGTCCTTCCCTGTGGAATCAACTACTGAGATTATTGTGGACACCTGCCCTGCCTTGTGGGATGTTAAACTACAAGGATTATTGCACTAGGATTATTGGTTTTAAAACTTACTGGGATTTAAGGATGTCTGCCCTGCCCTATGTAATCTTCAACTACAGGGATTATTGTGGGACTGCCCTGTTTTATGCATACTAGGATTTTAGGTGTGACGGTTTGATACCAAAGAAAGGAGTGGTGAATTCCAGTTATGGGTTCTTCTCCCCCTTCTGCTGGTGCAATATTTGGCCTTTGGATGCTGCTGCTCAGAGTAGCAAGAGTTGAGCCTGGACTAAGTTTATTTCTCAAAGTTTCAACTTTATTGTTTGTTGGTTGTTAATCTTTTGCTTTGGGACTCACAAGGGACTGGAGTTTGCCAGGAGGGTTCAGGCTGTGTCCTCTTCCCCAGACTCCCACAATTTTCCATGAGACTCTCCTAGAAACTAAACATAGCAATCATTATATTCCTGAAACGATAGAACTTTTATCTAAAAACATTTCTTTATAAAATTCCTAGCCTCAGACAGTTTGTTATGTTGCACAAAATGGAGGTAACATTCACACTTTTGAGAAGTCTAGGGCAAGCAGAAATTATTAATATTCTGGAAACATTGTTCTATTAATCACTTTTGCATTGCTGGATCAAAATATCCAAAACTTGTCTTTTAAAGGAGAAGAGGTTTATTTGCAATACTGTGTATGCTAGATTCAGTCCAAAGTTTTCAGGCTCTGAGGCAGAAGCTCATGGTGGAAAAAGTTCCTCAGTCACACAGCCAGAAAGCAGGAAGAAAAGGGAAAAGCTGGGGGCAAGAATACACTTTTCCATGTCCCATCCCTAGTAACCACCTCCAGCTAGACCCCATTACCCAATGGCACACTCAGCCCCAACATTCATGATGGATGAATCCACTGGTTGGTATAGCACTCCAAGATCCAATCATCTTTTAAATGTATGAAAGGTACAATTTAAATTCAACCCATAATAATATCAATCATTGGATAATATCCTTGAGTTATACACAAATGATGGCTAACTACTCATCAGTTTAAGATGATATTTGAAAGTGAGGTTCTTTGTAGCAACATGTGAAAAGTTTTTCATCTCTTACAACAGCAGAAGAAAAAATATCACAAATATAGACCCAGGGGTCAAAGAGGTAAGAGTGAAAATCCAGAGATGGATTCTCAGCTGTGTCAAGTCTCCTGGGCCAAGCCAAAGGGCCTAATATGTCTTTGGTTTGGGAGATACAGATTTTTTTGTAGTCCCCCAAATCTTGCACTGTGTGCCAATAAAAATTGACCTAGTACTCTTTCACAAGAATGGAAGTGGAAATACAAAATAAGGTCCTTAACAGAACTGTCTCTCAATGAGTGTTTTCTATCTGAGTGTTTGTGTGCTGAGAACTTTACTAATATTCAGATGTATGACTCAGCGAATATACTTAGTACTTCCAGTGACTTTAGAAAATAATATCAAATACTTAATGAAAGTTATAGAACATTGCTGAAGAAAACTGATGAAGGGATAAATTATGTTCATAGTATATACTAAATATCTCTATCTATATATCTATATATCTATATTTATATCTATATCTATATATAATATCACTATGATTTACCTGTACGTGTCTCCTTGAGGACTAACATAATCATAGATGGAGCTTTGAGAGCTATATAACTGAAATGCTGTTAGCTTGTGGATTCTGGTCACAGTGAGCAAGCCCCTGAGCCATGGGCTGGGAGAAGACTCCTCCCCTACTTGCCTCTCTCTTTCCCTGCAGCCACAACATTGGCAGCGTTTCCTCCCCCACACTCCTCTATCATGTCACTGCTACCTGGAGTCTACCAACCCTGCAAAGACTGAAATGCCTAACACAAGAGCCCAAATTCAATTCTTGCAGGTGTTGGGTACATTGTCTCGGTGATGACAAAGTGACTAAGATAGATGTCTATTTTTCTCCAACTGATCTCTATAAAACACAATCCCAATCAAAATCTCTGCAGGCATTTCTTTAAGTATATCAGTAAGCTGATTCTAAAATATAGAGGGGAAAGGCAAAAGATTTAGCATGAAACACTTTGAAAAATAAGACCTAAGCTGTGAATGTATACTACTTGAGCCCAATCTATATTATAAAGCAATGACGGGAGATATTATGTTGTTATGAAAGATATATGTACTAATTATATAGGAAAGCTTTCAGAAATATCTAGGTGAGTAAGGTCAACTGACTTTTTAAAAAATTGTCAAACCAATTTAAAAAAGAATGGATTTTACATACAAAGGGCACCAAAATCATTAAATGCATATATAGATACATACATGTACTTACATATCAACACATAGATTATATGAATATTAACTTGAAATGCATTAACCCTCTTAAAGTATAAAATAATGAAAATTTAAAGAATAAACGTAAGTACATACAGTGTTACAAATCTTACTTCTATGTTCTTTCCTTAACTATTTTCATATGTATTTGCTTGATCTATCTCATTGTCCGTGAGTTTCTTGAAGAAAAATAAAGTTATTATGTTTCTCACTTCTATTGACTTTATTGTATAATTCAAAATTGATATTGATGATCTATAAATACTTGTTGGCAATTTGACTTGCCTTTCCATTGGTAAGTTGATTTGTATTTTGTACTATGACTCTCACTAAATATTCCACATTTCTGTTTATGGATATGAATATCTTCCAATTTAGGAATATTGTAAAGTGTAAAGAAGAACAGGTTAGCTGCTACATTAACAACCATTTAGCAGGAGAGCAGAAGGTAGAAGTTAGGTGTTAGTGAGCATAATTTTAGCTCATAGTGTGAGTGTTAATTGAATGTTGTTGCTAATATTACAGCTCTAGCAGTAGAGTCACCTGTTAAGTATAGAAACAAAGTGATTATGGAAGTCAAAACAGTGAATAGAAGCAGGCAGGTAAAAAAAGATCTTTGTAGTATACCATCATATTTTCAAAGAACTAAAATTGAATATAACTAGTCTATAAGGCAAAAATTCTTAGTACATGTATTACTTAAAGTTTTCCAGAGAAACAAATACACAGAAAGTGTAAGCATAATAATGCAAGGAAATTTATTAGGTAGACTGACAGAACAGGAAACTAGAGAGGGTTCAAAATGTCTGCTTGTGCAAGGTAGAGCAGAGTCTATGGTAGGCACTTAGTCCAAAAAGATGGAAGTTCCAGAACAGAAAGATTGAGGATTCCTCACTTGTCCTTGAAATTCCAGTCATAGGACCAAACAGTTTGGGAGACAGTAATAATAATCAGAAATGCTGAAGAGTTAGAGCTTGTCATGGGTTCAGATAAGAAAATAAAGTCATTTTTAACAAGAAAATAATCTTAATGTAAAGTTCAGCCTAGGATTCCCCAGTCTATCCATTGCTGTGTAAGGTATGAGGAAACAGTTTTGGAGTTCTTGATAGTAAGTGGTCTCTCTCAGCTGTAGAATGGTGGATAATGTTACTCAAAGACATAAACCTATTTCTAAAAGATATTTGTAGTATTCTTGAATTCTATTTATGTATTATAGTGAGAACTCACTTCATCTTTGGTAGTAACAGTTTGTCTATACATATGACCATGATAGTACCAGGTACTTTTTTAAGTCTCAAGAAATTTTAGCTCTTTGAAGAATAATAAACACATAACACTGGTTGGTCTTTTTAAAGTGAGCCTATAGACTTCTTGAAACAATGCTTGAAATATACTATCTAATTTTAGAAATCTTTATGGCAGAGGCTTGAACAAATTCAAGTCAGGCACTTAAGAATAGATGAGAAATATATCTTCTCTTGAAGTCTCTAACATCTGTAATAGATGTTAGGAAACACCTGGGTTTATGTAATATGCAGCCCACTATATGGGCCAGAACTACTTATAACTTATAATTTATGGATGTGTGGGACTCAGATAAAGGGAGAAAACATGAGTGGCTCCCTACTTTATATTATCAATTACTGAATAATATATTTATCAACTGGAAAAGATTATATCATCTTGGAATGCATGAATGTTAATAAAAATATTCCCACTAGAAAAATAACTTTTGGTAGGTCATAGTTGAGGACTTTTTATTCCAAAATTGCTCATGGAAAGATCTAGCTTTTGACGACCTATACAACTGCCTGAAAACTTTGAAACATTTATCTTTTAGTCATGCTTAAGGAACTGTTTTAGGTTTTTCCTGTTTGCTTCTGTTAGCCCTTTCTTTTCCTTTCATCTGCCCTCTCTTCTTCTCCCTCCCATCTTCTTTTCTCTTCTCTCCTCCCCTTTTTGGTCCTCTTCTCCCCTTTCCCTGTTCTCCTTTTCTTTTCTTTTTCTGTTCTTTCCTTTCTATTTCTTCTCTTTCCAAGCAGTACCTGAGAATTTCCTAGGCCGTGTGATGAGTAATGCTTCACTCTTCGAGTTTTGCATTCTTGTCTCCATGTTTGAGTGAAGCCATGGTGATCCTTTCACTAGAAACTTTGTAAGTTGCAGCTTAGGGTTCTGCACAAAGCTCAAAGACACTTGTTATTCCTGAATTTTAGAACAACCCCTTATATACCAATTTCTATTTTTAAATTAAGAAAGATAACAGATTCTTTTTTTGTAAAAACCAGTTTTACTCCTTTTTACAACTGAATATGATACATTCATCTAATTAAACTCACCCCAGGCCTAGTAGTCTGTCTAGAGGAGATAAACCATTATGGGAAAAAAATACATAAAGTCATTTGAATTAGACGTGACTTCTCCTATTTTCAAAGACACAATATTTGGTTTGAAACTATGAAGAGATGTTTTTGTTTTTCTTTGTCCTAATGAGCTCTCTACACTATGCACAGTCCACAGGATTGCCTTGTTACCCAATTAGGAAAGTATAGACGATGTGAGGCTCATCATTATTCTGCATATAATTGAGTCATGTATCTTGAGCCATCAGCAAAGCTATATGTCCCTCAGAGACACTCATTATCATGCATAGCTTTTGCTTTTTGGCAGATTGAGAATGCCCTTTGGGGGTTATCATCAACTTTTCTGGCAACCATGGTATTGAGCATCCTTATACTGAAGACTTGTATCAAATTCTTATCATTTTTCTCTTCTATTCAATGCAATCTTCAATTACTTTTAATTAGAAAAAATGAGAAGATCTAAAGAAATATGCTTATATCTATATTAATAATCTACATATATATGTAAGTAGAGACAACTATAGTTTTATTCTTCTATACCACGTGACAATCATTCCATGAAAATACACCTTTAGTGTTTCCCAGAACCATTTCTTATGTTCTTTCAGATAAATTGAAAACTGAAAAATATGTGATGTGATAACTAGTGAGATTTCCTATTTTATTTCACAGATAAAGAAGCAAAGGCCTGTAGACCATTAAAGACCTACTGAAGTTAGCAGAAGAAAATTCAAATCAAAAGTTAATTTTTTCTAAGCCAGATGTGTTTAATACATGCTAAAATGTTTTAAAATATGGGACTATAACATGCTAGGAAGAGAAAATTTTCCAAGTTTTATTCCTATCTAGTCTGTTCTCACGTTCATTGTAACATCATTCTAATGTGTTCTTTGAACATGATAGCCTGTTTCAAGTGCTGTTCTAGTTCTTTGTCACCTACACTTGTTTTTGAAGAAATGATAATTGCAACTCTATAAAACCTACTATATCATACCCATCTGTCAGAAAAAAAAAACTCTCACATATGATTATTGTCCTACAGTCTTTCTTAAGATGATATTTGCTCACCCTGATGATTTGCAAATGCCTTGACAATGAGGCCTTCCAGACTGTTCAGTTTCCTAAGATATATAATTGTGATTGTCACTTTAGATGGTGACAGAATGGCTGAACATGTGTTTTCATTGTACAGTATCGCATGCTACTTTATTTTTATCCTATATTGTGTATTGGAAACTGAATAGTTTCTTCTTAAACATTTAACTCTTCTTAGTACTGGTAATCTCTTGTAAATTCCTATGAAATATCCCCTAATGCTTCCTTCCCCAATGGAGAGAGGAGTAGATGATTCATTAGGAATGAAAGGGTACCACAATGGGAATGTGTAAATAATGAATAAAAAAATGACCGTGACTTTCAATGAAGCTGTTGATGAACTTTGTCTTTGTAAGACAAGTTAATCCTCTAACCCCACATTCTCAAAATACATTTTATGGTCTGGAGTAGAGAGATTTGCTTGTACCCCTGCATCTATGTCTCTATGATATCTGTGGAGCTTCTGATACAGAGGTTGTAACTTTAGTGTAGGGTTACATTTATGAAGACACATATTAGTCTTCAAAAGATATATGAAAGTCACTCAGATCCTTTGCTTTCCTTCTTGTAGAACATTAAAGAATGATCAAAAACCAGATCTACATTTTAGAAGTCCTTTATTACTCCTGATTCTTTAGTTCCCTAAACTCTCTGGAGAGCTGTACTCCACTACTGCAAAAGCCTTCACATTCACACTATCGCCTATGATTTGCAGATAATTTCATTCCAATTACAGTTTTTTTGTCCTGACCAGAACTTTTAACCATGGCCATACTACAGGCCCACAGAAACTGTAACACTAACCTGTGAGGCTCAAATTCTTAATTCTGGAAGAAATAGCCTGCCTTCTAGGTTAACTGTTTTTCTGAGACAATTAATGTAATCTCCCTACTGATTCTAGTCTTATACGGGAATTAGGTGTTCATGTGTCATTTGATAAATTACACATGCTCATATATAGCTAACAATATTTCTAATTTTAATTCTGTAAAAACTACATAAAAATGAAATTTCTAGATAATAGCTACCTACATCATTTTCACTATTTACTGATAAATATGATAAATAATTATACATTTTCAGTTGTTTGTATCTATTTTAATAGAATATTAATCTAATAAAAGATCTAGATTATATTTTATAATTTTTAGCTTATATTTAATCTGTGTTGATATACTCTTTTTTTTTTTTTTTTTTTTTTTTTTTAGGTTTTTTGAGACAGGGTCTTGCTTTGTAGTTCAGGCTGGCCCTGAGCTCAGCCTCAAACTGACATCACAGCAATCCTCCTGCATCTGCCTCCTGAGTGCTGGGATTACAGGCGTGAGCCACCATGCCTGGCACTGTGGTATATGGTACTGGTTGCTGCTGGGCATGAGTCTCCATGCCCAGTATTGTATGTGGTTACCGGGGATCAAACCCAGGTCCTTGCGCTTGCAAGACAGGTGTCGGAACCACTGAGCTAACTCCCCGGCCCTGTGTGTTGATATATTCTAAGGATATTTTAGTACTTTTATAAAAATATATTTGTAATAGTTGCATTTTACCATACACATATATCATAATTTTAATACATGTTATCAGATATATGGAAACTAATGTGAATAGTAAACTTTTAAATTAATTTCATAATTTTCTGTTTTACAAAAATCACACAAAACAAAAAAACTGGCTGTAATACCTGAGGCAATTTATGACCACTTTGGAAAACTCTTCAGAATCTTCAAAGAACCGAAGATACTTTCAACTCCAAACAAAAATATTTGGTGTAAAATGAAATTGGCTTGAATTCAGGTTAACATTCTTTTCAAGTTACGTAGAGAATAAATCAAAATGTCGCTTTTATTCCAGTGAAATACATAGAATTTTATTATTTTTCTGTATTTTTAAAAGTTTGAGTTCAGTTTACAGAGTTGTTTTTCAATTTTTTTTTTAAAGGTTTTATGAGACAGGGTCTTGCTTTGTAGTTCAGGCTGGCCCTAAACTCAGCCTCCAACTCACATCACAGTAATCCTCCCGCCTCTGCCTCTCGAGTGCTGGGATTACAGGCTTGAGCTACCACGCCCGGCACTGTGGTATGGGGTGCTGATTGCCGCTGGGCATGAGTCTCCATGCCCAGGATTGTATGTGGTTACCGGGGAATTGAACCATAGGCGCCGGAACCACTGAGCTAAATCCCCGGCCCCTTGTTTTTCAAATTTTGTTTTAATGATTACTATAAGTATGTCCTCATCAGAAGGTATTTTAAACTCACTGTAACCATTCAATTACTTCATCAGTCTGATGCAGACCTAGTTGTTTTTCAGGGTAATTTTATTGAGAATTTTGCAGTCCAGACTCACTAAAAGTAAGGGGTTTTTGTTTGTTTGTTTGTTTTTTAACAAATGAAATTGGAACAGTCTGTGAAAATAGGCTATATCTGATGGAATTTCTAAGTAAATATCAATTTTAGTATTCAATTTATTTATTCAGTAAGAGGGCCATTGACAGTTAGAGAAAAATGATATATTTTAATCAGAAGCTAAATTCATGGCTTACTTCTGTGACTGAAGATACCAAATAACACAGAATAATACTTTTTTCCTCCTTGAGTCTTTTACCAGAAAAGCTGTAAAGGTTGCAAATATTCACCCTCGGGGGATGCTGTACCCTGGGACAATCCACACTTTTAAGCTAAAGAGGCTGAGAATGTAAACTGCAGATGGCAATTTAACAATCACAGCAAAAACAAAGCATGCATTAGTTTTATTCATGTATATTTACTTGCTTCCTTCATTAACAAAATAAAAAGTATTACCACTATGAAAATAATGACCAATACTATTAAGAAAAACTACAACCACTAGTATTCCCATTACTAACACTAACAGCACATGACAATAACTGAACACAAGATTATCATGAGTTCAGAATTTTTATCAAAAGTAATTAAAATGAAGCAATACCACTTAAATCAAGCTCTGCTAAATTTACCTTAGATTGTGTTGAAATTATTATACTCACAGTTAAATATGGGGAGGGGAGCAAGATATAAACCCTATTACCCTCTGAAGATCAGTTTTAGCTTTTCTATCTCTACATTCAGATCAGTCATAAGAAAAACAATTGGCTCAGATTTTGGACAGGAATACACAGGTTCAACTAAATGAATTTCGTATTTTTTACAGATCTAAAAGTGTGAAGTGTCAGCAGTTCACATAATTTACCTAATAGAAATAAACTTATCTAGTTTATCCTATCAAAAAAGTTTATTTTGAGTTTTAAAAGATTGTGGATTTTTTTGGACCAGGGATAAAACTGGAGACTTCACACTTGCCAGATAGGCACTATGCCACTGAACTACAATCCCAGTCCTTTTTCTTCAAAGGCTCCTTTTTTTTTGCCCCTGCCAACTTCCCCAAGCCAATCTTCCTCTGACCTGTCTCCACTGCTACACATCCTTGCTTTATGTCCACCAATATGAAGGAATTATTCTTTAACATATCCTACATTTAAACTTTTTTTTTTTTTTTTTTTTTTTTAGGTTTTTTGAGACAGGGTCTTGCTTTGTAGTTCAGGCTGACCCTGAGCTCAGCCTCCAACTCATATCACAGCAATCCTCCTGTCTCTGCCTCCCGAGTGCTAGGATTACAGGCAAGAGCCACCATGCCCGGCACTGTGGTATGTGGTACTGATTGCTGCTGGGGTGAGTCTCCATGCCCAGTATTGTATGTAGTTACTGGGGATCGAACCCTGACCCTTGTGCTTGCAAGACAGGCACCGGAACCACTGAGCTATATCCCCGGCCCCATTTAAACATTTCTTAGCTCTATTTTTTTTTTAAATTGTGCTAGCTTTAGATTCTAGAGAGTACACAGAGGAAATTAGAGGATAAAATATTTTATCTCTGTTCTTTCAGCATTATTTAAAATGGCCTAATGTTTTTGCGATAAGTCAACAGAGCCTAAAATTGTCAAAATGTTAAACATAGGTATCATAAATCAGAGTCTACCTTCTGCACATGATGTACTAGGGTTTTCTAAGCTTTCTTGTATTTGCTAGCATCAAACTTATTGTACAAAGCTATTTAATGTTATTTGTACCATTTGAGTTTACATTAATCTATGAAATGATTAACTCAAATAGAATTCTTAACAATGGGTACAAAGAACTGATGGTGGCAGATGCGAGGTCCAAACATCTATGTATTTGTTTGTGATCTTGACTCATCGACAAAAAATTTTTCAAATTTTTATGCATTGAGCGAAATTAGATACTTATTTTAGTAAAATGTAACTAAGAACAATAACAACTTTAAGGAATCAATTTTAATTATAAAAACATTCTTTAAAGGAAGTTTAACTGCTCAGCTTGATTTCATATGCATCTTTCTTATTAGATTTAATTATTTTTATTGTGATTTTTGTTAAACTATAAGAATTCTTGAACTCTAGAGCTTCTTGCCTGTTGATTTTAATTCAGAAGATCACTTCTATTTATACTTCATAATTTTATTCATTGAATAATAGTGTAATGAAAACAGAAATCAGTCCACGAGACACAATGAAGTGCACAAGGAAACTCTTACTAACATCTACACAGCAGTCTCTCCTGGGATCATTTACAAATCCCTGGTCATAATTTCTAATTCCTTAAACAGTTTAGTAATTTACTTACTGTTCTACTGAATAATACTTTTAAAAATTACTCTGAATTATTTCAATATCCACATATATTACCTTCTCCGGCAGTGTTCTGATCACCTGAGCTCTTGACTTCCTCTTCTCCCGACTGTGTCTAGAGCAGTCTGTGTTCTCTGCTGCTGTGAAGAGCCCTCAGGCACCGTCAGTATCACCAGTGCCCCTCGCTCTCTATCATCTCCATTTCAACTTTCCGCCCTTTGAGGGTTAGTCTTTATTTCCCCCCAAACTACTATAATTCCTTGTTATCACCATGACCTGAGTTAAATTTTGATTCTGCAAAATTGTAACTGTTATAATTCTCCTGTATGCTCTAAAACTTAAAAATTTCTTTTCCAGTTTTGTTTGTGTAACCTACTCTTGGACTCATTCAGTCTTCCCAGTTTCTCTCTTCTCATACAGCTGATTAGTTGAACCACAAGGATGGATAAATCCAATTATCTGCCTTTCCTACATCTGCATTTTGGTAGCTGACTTACTGAGGGGAAATTACACAATTATATTGATCTTATGTACTGGAAAATGTGAACTGTTACCTGGCACTTAATGTTACCTTAGAAATCTTTTTATATTCTTCTTACCCCAATTTTTTTTCTGTTGTCAGAACAAGCTATTTAATACCATTTCCTTATAATTCTAGCATTACTTTCTCATCCACAATAGGTATATTTTTGAGTTTACTTGGAAAGACCATTTAAGGAAAACATTTTCATGCTGCCTCCATATTAACTCATCTGTGTTTACATCCGTGTACTTGTTGCTGGAGACATTTCTCTTCTTACAAAATCCTTTAATTATAGACTGGAGTACGTGCCACAGACCGTGCCTGTCCACTTTTCTCTTTCGCTCTGTCATAAAAGATTGCGTTTTCTGGGTTAATCTAACCCAGCGTGAAAATATGCTGTGACGTCATCTGTGTTAAACTTCACGTGGTCCACCTCAGTTCCTGCTGAACTGATGACCTGTCTCTATATTTAGTGTATGCTGTAGTGAAACAAAAGACCAATGTGCTAGTTAGATCCTAATCTACTAGAGGAACAGAATCAGTGGAAAGTTATATACATCTATACATATCAAGAGAACTTCTTAGGCAGGCAGACTGAACCAGAGGTGGGAGAGTCCACGTGGCCACCTGCTCTTGGGTCCGCAGGAAGACCTCACAGTCACTCAATCCAAGAAGCTTGAGTCTTCCCAAAAAGAATCAGGAACATGGCGCCTGTCCAGCGCTAAAGGGCCAGACGCTCCCTGCTGAGCTGCTGGCATGAGAACGCACTGGTGAAGGCAGAGCCTCAAGTCCACAGGTGATCACAGTAGTAAAAGCTTCCTCTGCTCAAGTAGAGTGGAGCGTTTTAAAATGCAAGCTGACTTCTTCCTCTCCCCTCTCATTCTGTCCAGGCTGTGAGCCCACTAATTGGCACCAGCCTCCTCAGGGAACATCTTCCCCACCAGTTTGCTGGCCCATATGCCAGTAACTCTGGAAACTCCCACAGAAACATGCAGAGATGTGCTTTACTTCTTTAGCAGACATCTGCTCCTGCAAGGCACATTTACTATCATCATTAGCCGTCACAGGTGGTTTAAATTTTTGTCTCTCTAATTAGCTGTGTGATCTTAAACAAGGCTCTCAAGTCATTGAACCTCTTTTTCTTAATCTGTTATATATTCAGCACCCCTAATGTGAAAATCCAAAATCCACACACTTCAAAATCCAAAACTTTTTGAGCAATGACA
>PVIR01010699.1:0-49383 GCA_004026965.1 Petromus typicus | reverse complement strand
TTTTTTTTAAATGAGAAAATAAGTACATGCCTCATTTTATTCATCCTAATTTTCCACAATGTTTTTCCTAACCCCAAACTGATATCATAATATAATTGAATACCTACATATTACCAGGTTTTCAATTTCTTTATCATTTATCAATTGTAAATTTGTATTTGTCTTCTTTGATTTCATATCTTACTTCCGCAATCCTTTCAGGATTTGAATGAGCATTTAATTCTCTTCTAATACTTAGTTATTAACTAATGTTTAATATATTGCAATTTACTTTCAGGACTACAACTCTTCTTTATGAAATATATTTTAGTGTTGTCTTTTCCTTTTCATATTAGTATACATTCTTCCTTCCATTCTACTCAAGCTAAATGAACTTTTCATTCTTACTTTTAGATAACACCTCCTTTGCTTTTAGATTTCCAAACATATTTCAATTAATTTTTAAATGAACAACAAGTAATTCAGTCATAAATACTGGAAACAAAATGTACATTCTATTTTTCTTTCCCCCTGATGTCTTGCAGTTTTCTAAAATCAGTTTGGCATCTTAAAGTGCCATGAAATAATTAGAGAGATCACAGAAGGCTACCTCTCTCCCTGGCTAGGGAACAAAACATGTCAGCTCACCATATGCTATCCCTACACTGCAATGCAACCTTCTGAAAACTCATAAATTTCCAACTTCAGCGTTTCTAAGCAACCACTCTAATATTTTCAGCACACAAATTGGATGAGCGCCCCGGTGAAAGCACTCAAAGAAGAAGAATTCATGGAAAGATCCCTAGGAGACACCATGGTATGCTCAGATGAAAGGGAAGGGAAGGCGTGTTTCCTCAAAGGATAGCTCCTGTAGCGGGTTCCCTTCTGGTCCTCACAAAACCTTTCCTGTAACTGAAAGTCCTTTCAAAGCAATAATTTCAAAATGAAATTTTCTGCTAAATTTTCCTATTGTCTCTTTGACGCATTTATTATTTCAGTAGATTTTGAGGTTATATACGTTTTAAACCTTCGGATATAAAAGAAAAACTTAGTCCTTAGATTTGAATAGTATTTTTCAGAGATGACATGTTTTGGCATTTAATGTTTGTTTATTCATGTATTAATAAAGATGGTATGGAATAAACATGTTTGAGTTTCACCATTTATAAATATACTACATAATGAAAAGCAGCTAAGCAATTTCCATCTTTTAATGTTATAATCAAGATTTATATGACATACTGTCTTGAATTATTCTGATGTATAATCAGTAAACCTGTGAGAATTTTGACACAAAGAAACACTGGTTTTAAGACTAAAGAATTGGTTTTAAGACAGGAGAATCCAGTATGTACACAGAGGACTTGAAATCCAGAATTGAAAATGATAACATCTTGGTTCTAATTCACCAAATAGTAACTGCTTGATCTTTGTCAAAGTATGTAAATTATCTGAGCTCTAAGATGAAACTCTAATAGCTAGGTGAATTATTGTGATGTTTACAAGAAAACATATATGATGTTCTAAATGACTATCATCTCTATCATAATGAATGTATTATTGACATACTGCCCTTCTCAATTATGTCACTGTTCTGTAGAGAAAATGGTGTAAAAACATCTTATTCCTCTGGAAATGAACCCTCTGCTTTTCTGAAAATGCCACTATGAAAGTATTCAAGCAGCAGAACTTGTCAAGGCATGTCTTAACCACTGAGTCTCCCACATCCCTCAGACAGAGCCTTACTGCTATGCTGATATTTATTGTACTCCAGTATATCAAAAGTCCTGTGCCATGTATTTCTCTCCTTCCTCTCTAGAGCACCATGGTCTTCAGACCTCCCACAGATGAGTAATGAAGAAAAAAGTCACACAGCCAACAGGAGTCTGTACACAAAATCATGTCCTTTCTTTATCCTCTGCCAAATTCTACTCCCCAGAGCAATACCATGATGCTTCTGGCTCTAGGTCCGTTGCCCCTGGCTCCTCTTTTAATGTGTGCAACTGTTTTATGAGAAGTATTCTTCAATGAATGTTGACTTTTTTTCTCTATTATTATCCTGAATTCAAGAGTTTATCCATTCAGGAATTTAAAAAAAATATGTTTTTCTGAGCTCTTATACAGCTCGCATATATCTTAACACAATATATTTTGGTAGTGACTAACATTTACAACTCAGTAACTATTTTTAACTCTATCTTTCACATAGATTTTGCTTAGTCCTTAGAATAATCCTACAAATTAGATGAACAATTACTAATATACCTCAAGAAAATGACCAAGACTTATAAGACATACCTAAACTACAAATGTATTAAGGCCTAACTTGAAATTCCTCTACCAGTTTAATGTCTTTTCTAAAATATCATCAATTTTTTAATAAAGCAGTATTTGATCAATAATAGATAAGGTGTTACATGAGTGGAATGCTTGATATACTGAACTTTGTTTAGTACATAGTTCATAGTAGTTTGACTTTCTTTATAATCTCAAGTTGTATGCAAAGGCAGCAAACAGATTATAAAAGGCATATGCTAATTTCTTTCCTCATGAAAGTCATACATTGTTGAAGATACTCATGATGAAAAAAATTACCTTATCTCTATATATTTTAATACTTTTATAAACCCTTTCCCAATAATTTTTATTTGAAAAAAACTGTGTATTTTAAATGAAATCTATATTGGTACACTACATATATGTGTCACCATTGCACTCAACAATGAGAATCTGTACCAGTATATGACACAATTTAATTCTCATTTTTTCCCATAGGCCTACCCACCCTACCACCCCCACCCCACCCCCTATATACATAAACTTTGTTTCCTTCCTTTTTTGTTATAATTTCATTATTTCCCCCCCTTCACCCCATCTTGCTTTGAGTATTTTCTATTTCAAAATATATATCATACAATTCTAGAACTCATTTACATTTTTATTTTCTCATACCAGAGAAAATATGTGATATTTACCTATCTGTGACCTATTTATTTCACTTCTGCAAATATCCTCAAGGTATGTCCATTTAAGTATAAATGATTCAAACTTATCACTTTTTATAGCAGAGTAATACTCCATTTTGTGGAAGAACCATAGCTTTTTTATCCAGTCTCCAGTTGAAGGACATTTGGGTTGTTTCCAAGATGTAGCAATCACAAACTGACCTGCTATAAACATGGGTGCACATAGGTGCACTGTGATATGTTATGAGTCTTTTAATTCTTGTGTGTATATACCTAGCAGAGTGATGGCTGAGTCAAATGAGACCTCCAATCCTACCTTTTTGAGGAATCTCCAGACTGATCTCCACAATGGTTGTACGAGTTTACAGTCCCACCTACAGTGGAGAAGGGTTCTTTCTTCTCTTCAGCCTTGTCAACGTTTATTGCTGGCTAATTCTGAAATGGCAGCCATTCTTTGCGGAGTGAGATGAAATCTCAGTGTTGTTTTCATCTGCATCTTTTGAATGACTAATGATGTTGAGCATTTCTTCATATACCTCTTCGCTGCTCTTATTTCTTCTTCTGAGGATCAATGGAATAGACTAGAAGATCCAGAAACTACTCCAGATACACCAAGCCACCTCATCTTTGACAAAGAAGCCAAAAATCCTCAATGGAGGAAAGACAGCCTCTTTAACAAATGGTGCTAGAAAAACTAGACTTTAACCTGCCAAAGACTAAAACTAGACATAGCTCTTTCACCATGTACCAAGCTAAAATCAAAGTGGATAGAGACCTAAATATTGAAACAGACACTCTAAACCTGCTGCAAAACAGGTTAGGTAAAACTGTTGAAGACATTGACTTAGGGAAAGACTTCTTGAACAAAAACCTCTATAGTACAGGAATTGGCAGAAGAAATCAGCAAGTGGGACATCATTCTTTTAAAAAGGTCTGCACAGCAAAGGAAACCACCAACAGAGTGAAATGGCAGCCAACAATGTGGGAAAAAATCTTTACCAGCTGTTCCTCAGACAAGGGGTTACTATCTAGAATATATAAAGAGCTTAAAAAAATCAGACCACACAAATTAAAAGACTCAATTCAAAAATAAGCATCTGAAATGAACAGACACTTTTCATTGTGATACTTTTAAAAGCACAGAATAATATCACTGCCTATGTTAAATGAATAATTGTGAATGTGTGGTCTTACTTCATTTTGTATGAGGGTGCTGACTTTTATGTACTGAATCTACTTATGGTCGACATTAATTCTATAGCACAACACTATAGATTTGTGCCACTACCTGCTGCTACATTTTATCTCAAATACTGTCATCATATAAATCAGGTGTTTAACAATGACTTTATTTTATGACACTACGCAAAACACTCCATTTTAAGGAAAGAGATATCTAATTTCTGAAGCTTCACAATCTATGTTATATTTTGTCTCTACATTGAGACAAGTATATTAATGAAAATAAAACCACAAATGAATAAAGGTATATAAACCAGTAAATTCTAACAATATATACATCTCAACTGGATCAGTTCAGGTTTATTGATTAACATTTTTGTGCAGAACACAGAACATGGGAGGCCCATGATTGTCCAACAGTAGCTAACTTAAAGAACAAGATGAAAGAAACTCATTCATATCTTATATCCAACAGTTGCTGATCTCTAAATATCTTTGGAAGCGTTTGGAAATAATATAAACTAGGAGCTACTTAAATAAAAGTAGAAAAGCTAAGGGGGGGGTAAAATAAATCAGGGTAAAAATGAACTGCTATGGTGCTTCTAAAAGAATAACCTAAAGATCTTTTCAGGCTTTCAAGTAAAAACATCATCTGATGACTATTATTTTTTTTAAATTGAAATCTTTATTTGTACATTACATATATGCATCATAATTGCACTCCATAAGGGATATTTGTGCCAGTATAAGACACAATTTAATTCTCATTTTTTCCCATAGCCCTACCCACCCTACTACCCCCCTATATGCATAAAATTTGTTTCCTTTCTTTTTTATTATAATTTCATTATTTTTCCCCCTTCACCCTATTACACTTAGAGTATTTTCTATTTCACAATATATAACATACAATTCTAGGACTCATTTACATGTTAATTTTCTCATACCAGAGAAAAGATGCAATATTTACTATCTGTGACCTATTTATTTCACTTATGAGGATATCCTCAAGGTATGTCCATTTTAGTATAAATTATTCAAACTTATCATTTTTATGGCAGAGTAATACTCCATTTTGTAGAAGAACCACCGCTTTTTTATCCAGTCTCCAGTTGAAGGACACTTGGGTTGTTTCCAAGATGTAGTGATCACAAACTGATCTGCTATAAACATGGGTGCACATATGTCACTGTGATATGAGTCTTTTAATTCTTGTGTGTATATACCTAGCAAGGTGATGGCCTGGTCAAAAGGGACCTCCAGTCCTAAATTTTTGAGGAATCTCCAAACTGATCCTGATGACAATTATTTAAAAATGATCATTTTGAAGTCTGGAAATTGTCCTAAGTGCATGCAGAAAGTGCATAAAAATTAATTCAAGGAAAACAATTTCAATTTATGGGGAAAAACAAGGGATATATGGAATTTTCCAAGACCTTTTTCTTACCCACCTCAACGTTATAGTTCCATAATACAAAGGCTACTCCCAAGACAAACACAAGAAAGAAAACAGATCTGCCTCTGTCTCAAGATGGACAGTATCTTGATATTCCTCATCTAACCTTCTCATGCAGTATTCCAGATAAGTTTGTGGTAACAGGTATATGGGTCTTTCTTCACCTATTTTATCATTCTCACTGTACAGAAGTGGTGGAGGATGCCAGCCCATCACCTCTGCCACAATACTTTATTAAGCCAGATAGTCCACATGCAGGAGGACAAGCCAGGATGATCAATAGCAGCCACACACAGACTAATGACACTGAGTAATAAGACTGGAGATGGTGCTCCAGGAAAAGCACTTCTCTCCCTCATGCTCTGGTTCAGGGGCACAATGTTCCCACCCAGGGAGAAAGGGTGCATAAGGATGAAGTACTCCTCAACTCTGCCTCAGGAGGCTGACTATTTGTAACAGGGAATAGAAAGCCATATGTTTAAGAATGCTGTCAAAAACAATGAAGCTCGGGCCAGAGATATAGCTCAGTGGTTCTGGCGCCTGTCTTGCAAGTGCAAGGACCCAGATTTGATCCCCGGTAACCACATAACAATACTGGGTGTGGAGACTCACCCCGGCAGCAACCAGTACCACATACCACATACCACAGTGCCGGGCATGGTGGCTCACGCCTGTAATCCCAGCACTCGGGAGGCAGAGGCGGGAGGATTGCTGTGATGTGAGTTGGAGGCTGAACTCAGGGCCAGCCTGAACCACAAAGCGACACCCTGTCTCAAAAAAAAATAAATAAATAAATGAAGCTCTTTCAGAAGAGCAATTACAAGAGAAGTGGTTACTGCAAAATGCAGAGAATCCGAAACTTTAATAGGAAGAATCAAGAAAAGTGATACCCAAGGAGTCTTCTTGTAACTACAGTCAGTTCTAGGGTCAGGAAAGATTTTCCAGTAGACTGGCTGTACTCACTTATTCAGGGCAGTCAGGCCCAAATGTAAGGAAGACCTAAAAGCATCCTCAAGCTACATAGAGACATATCAACATAAGGGTGGTGGTCTGTATGGCACAAAATGGCAATGAAATCAAATTCATCAGATCCTTCTAATCCTGGAAGATAGCTAAATAAGGAGGGGCAAAGAAGATCTCTATTTTTCATGTCATTGAAATGGTTTGGGACAAATAAACACCCTTTCTCCTCTTTCTTGTAAGATTTAATCAGCATCATAAGCCAGGTATTTGGGGTTTTTTATGATAAGAGCAGACATGGACACTCCAGATTTTCATTCATTTCTGTTTAATATTTACTAATTTTCCAACTGATCAATAAGCATAAAGTTCTGGTTAACCAAATTTTGTGAATTTTTCTGCTTCCACAGCCCTCCAACTTTAACTGGCTTCAACTAGGACTTGATTTGTAAACTGCACCCTTAACATCAGTATAAACACTCTCAGGTCCACTGTTTTATCACTTTGTTTCTCATCCCACTGTAATTCTTTCTAGCTTTATTTGTTCTTCTAAATAAAAGAAAATTTCTTTATAAATAATCTTACCGTGGTTGCTTCATTCTTTCTCTTGCCAAACATAATTCTTTCCTCTCTTCCACAATGATTTAAAAAAAAAACTTATCTCCTTACTTGAAAATGAAGTGTGTGTGTGTGTGTGTGTGTGTGTGTGTGTGTGTGTGTATTTCGAGATTTTTGGTTTGGTTCTCTGTGGTGGTGGTTCTTATTGTGCTTGTTTTGGACAGTACTGAATAACAATTTCCAACCAAACACTAACTGAAAAGCAACTACTCTGATTCAAGTGAAACAAAAAGAAAAACCTAAAAGGCCAGGATTTAAAATAATATCGTATCTATCCTTGAAGTTTGGAAGCATGTGCTTCCCCAGGGAAATCAAAGAAGAAATCTCCAAGACACGAGTCCCAGCCCGCAAAGGAGGGAGAAGGAACAAAAAAATACTCCCTGAACTGATATAGCAGCCTTCAAACTGCGTGGCAAATGACAAAATCTGACTGACTACAGAGACTTAAGCACAACTCTAATACCTAGTTATCCAAACCAAAGAACTCTCCTAGGTATCTTAGATGAAATATAAACAAAAAGGAAAAAATATAGTCTCAGTAGAGATATCAAGAAATGCCCGTAACAGAAGCGAAAGGCTGTACAGAATGTGCTAAAAAATAATACATTAAGAAGCACAAACAAAAAACCGGTTTCCACAGGGGATTGGGTATCCAGAGATCTTAGAATATATTATTAAAAATGTTGAGTTATCAACAAAATATTGGAAGATACTCAAGGGAATAAGAAAGAGTGACCCGTACTCAGGAGGAAAAAAATCAAGTGCGAGAAATTTCCTTGGCGGAAGCACAGGGACGAATTCAGTCACAAAGACTCAAAAAATCATTGCTCAAAATAATTAAAGAACATAACAACAAAAAACTAGGTTCAAAGAATTTAAAAAACATGCAAGGACACCATGTCATCAAGTAGAGAATATGAATCAGGAGAAAGAAATGGTTAGAAATAAGCAAAAGGCAACTTAAGAGCTGAGAAGTTTGAAGGAGTGAAAAGATCGCTCGAGGCCCTGGTAGGTGACCTGGAGCAGACACACGCAATGAGAGAGATCCAAGGAAATTCTGAAAAACGGATGCAGAGAAAAAATGAATCTAAACCCAACTTCAGAGAAATGCTGGACACCAAAATATATACAAAACATAGAAGGAATTTTTCCAAGATAGAAAATAATGATAAATTGAATCACTGTTTATTTTTTAGTCATTTATTTCTCTGTAACAGTACCTATTTTATTTTTTTATTGACAAGAGTACCTGTAAAACGTAATAAACTAAAACAAAACCTAAAAGGTATAGAAGGTAAAATTAAGCCCTTTTACTTACTCTATTTGAACCAACTTGAGGAAGCTAATCTAAATAACAATTTTTGAGTATTTCAAATATATGCATGAATCTGATGACATCATAAAAGTGCCTCACTATTCCCTCACCGAGGGTGCAACACACATTCGTGTATCACATACACCTACTTCATTACTCAGTGATTCTCCTTCCCCACAATATTTCCAGCTCTCTTTACCAGCAGTAACCAAATACCTTCCACAGTTCTTGAGTCTCATGTCAATATAGACATGAGAATATAAATGTGCCGTTTTTATATTCTACATTGCCTTAATTTTTGTTAGCTTTTGAAAATAAAACCATCTCAATATTTGCAGATTGCCCATATTCATTTTTCTTATTCTTTTATTCATATTCAAGAATACAAAAAAAAACCAATGTTTGTCAACTGAGCTTAAAAATATTTATGAATACCTGCATATTGAATTCTGTGACCCACTCCTGGATGGCATAACATAAAAGTAAGTTAAGTGTTATAGTTTTCACTCTTTTATATGTATCATTTGGTAGGTATTTTTTTATTAGCCTTGCTTTTAGTTTTATTGATGCTGAATAAAATTCTATATTTTCTCTTAAAACTTGCAATTTCCATTGTTTTTGAAATTCATGTTGTGACTGTATGAAACCAGCTTATTTTACCATTTAGTAGTTTCCCAATTTATGAATTTAACACAATTTTTTCGACTTATTTTGGGCAGTTTGGTTGTATCTAATTTTTCTACTATTACAAAAAATGCCACTCTTAATTCTTCCATGTATGTATCTTTGTGCATGTTTTTTGAGATCATTTAAAGGTAATTAATAGGCCAAGGATTTAGCTCAATGGCTCTGGCGTCTGCCTGGCTCATGCAAGGCCCCAAGTTTGATCCCCAGTACCACATACCAGGTACCATATACCACAGTCCTGGGCATGATGTCCTCACTCCTGTAATCCCAGCACTTGGGAAGCAGAGGCAGGAGGATTGCCGAGAGTTCAAGAGAACTTGGGATACAGTGAGTTCAGGACCAATCTGAAATACAAAGTGAGACCCTGCCTCAAAAACCTCAAAAAAATAAAAAAGTAATTAGCTGTACAAGATAGTACTATACACATTGTAGAAGTTCCCATTAGTCATGACCTAACACTAGAATTAGACAACTTACAAAATTGTGCTAAATTGATTAATTTAAAATAATAATTTTAATAGGTCTAGTGATTTAGTTCAGGTGGCATTGTGCTTGCCTCACAAGAACAAGATCTTGAGTTTAATCCCCAGTACAGGAAGAAGGAAAAAAATCAGAACAATAATTTTATTCATCAGATTAGTATTTCCCTGTTCAACAATAAATTGGGTTGGAGACCTTTGCTTATATCAACTGCTTTTACTTGTTTAAAATTCCCATTGTGTTGTAAGCAGTTCTTCTTAGGAGTTGCTGGTCTTTTATTAATAGTCTCCACAATTCTTTTTACTCAGATAGGAAAGTATTATTTGTTCAATATGGTTAAGTTCTCTACTAGTTGAGCCCTGTCTTTCACTTTATATAATTTATTATGGTAAAAATATATCTTCAATTATAGAGGTACTTATCAAGACTTTTATTACTCTTATTATTTATTACACTTTGGTTGACTTTTAAAAGTGTGCATGCTGCCCAGGCATGGTGGTGGAAGCCTGAAATTCCTGAATTTAGGAGGCTGAGGCAGGAGGATTATTATGAGTTCTGAGTCAACATGGGCTACATAGTGAGTTAAATGTCAGTCTGAACTACATAGCAAGACCTTGTTTCAAAAACAAAGCAAAACAATTCCTATCTTTATTCCTTTTATTTCTTTGTCTTGCTTAATTGCTGTGGCTAATGTTTCCAGCACAATATTGAACATGAGTGATGAAAGTGGACATCTTTGTCTGGTACCTGACCTTAGTGGGAAAAGTTTCAGTTTTTGACCATTTAGGGTGACGCTGGCTGATGGTTTCCCATAAATAGCTTTTATTAGTTTGAGATACAGACCATATATTCCAACTTTATTCAGGGTTTTGATCATAAATTGGTGTCGGATTTTTTTCAAATATTTTTTCCACATCTATTGAGATGACCATATGGTTTCTGTCCTTGAGTCTGTTAATGTAATTATTACATTTATTGATTTATGTATGTTGAACCATCCCTGCATCCCTGGGATGAATCCAACTTGGTCAGGGTTTATGATCTTCTTGATGACTCTCTATATTCTGTTTGCTAGTGTTATTTTGAAGATTTTTGCATCAATGTTCATTGGGGAGATTGGCCTGTAGTTCTCTTTTTTGGTTAGGTCTTTCTATACTTTTGGAATCAAAGTAATGGTTGCTTCCAGAAATGAATTTGGGAGTGCTGCTTCCATTTCAATTTTGTTGAAGAGTTTATTTACTGATGATATGATACTCTATCTAGAGGATCCTAAAAACTCAACCAAGAGACTGCTAGACCTAATTGCTAAATTTAGTAATGTAGCTGGATGCAAGGTTAATGTTCAAAAATCATTAACCTTAATATATGCAAACAACAAATTCACTGAGCAAGAAATTGGGGAATCAATCCCTTTCACAGTAGCATCCAAAAACTGGAATATCTAGGAATCAATCTAACAAAGGAGGTGAAAAACTTCTACTCTGAAAACTACAGAACTCTGAAAAAGGAGGTAGAAGAAGATATCAGAAAATGGAAAGACATCCCTTGTTCTTGGATTGGAAGAATCAATATCATCAAAATGGCTGTACTCTCACAACTATTATAAAGATTCAATGCAATCCCAATTGAACTCTCAATGACATTTCATAGATCTAGAGAAAACAATTCAGAAATTCATCTGGAATCACAAAAGGCCAAGAATAGCAAAAACAATTCTAAGCAATAAGGACATGATGGGGGGGGGGGGTATTACGATCCCCAAATTGAAACTATACTATAAAGCTGCTGTGCTAAAAACCACTTGGTACTGGCAAAGCAACAGACCCAAGGACCAGTGGAGTAGATTAGAAGATCCAGAAACAACTCCAGACACACTAAGCTATCTCATTTTTGACAAAGGAGCCAAATACCCTCAGTGGAGGAAAGATAGCCTCTTTAACAAATGGTGCTGGTTGTAACAAAAAAGTAAGGAAACAAATTTTATATATATGGGGGGGTGGTAGGGTGGGTGGGGCTATGGGAAAAAATGAGAATTAAGTTGTGTCTTATACTGGTACAAATCCCCATTATGGAGTGCAATGATGATGTGTATATTTAATGTACCAATAAAGATAATTAAAAAAAATGGTGCTGGAAAAACTGGATTTTAACCTGCCAAAGTCTAAAGCTAGACCTACCTCTTTCACCGTGTACTAAAATAAAATCAACCTGGATTAGGGAACTAAATATTAAAACAGACACACTAAACCTGCTACAAAACAGGTTACATAAAACTCTTAAAGATATTGGCTTAGAGAAAAATTTCATGAACAAATCCTCCATAGCACAAGAACTGGTAGAAGAAATATATACATGGGATCTCATCCTATTGAGAGGTTTCTGCACAGCAAAAGAAACCACCAACAAAGTGAAAAAGCAACCAACAATATGGGAAAGAACCTTTACCATCTGTTTCTCAGACAAAGGGTTACTATCCAGAATATATAAAGGGCTTTAAAAAATCAACTGACCCGAATTTAAAGACCCAGATCAAAAATGGGCATCTGAAATGAACAGACACTTTTCACAGGAAGAAGTAAGAGCAGCTAAGAAACAAATGAAGAAATGTTCAACATCACTAGTCATTTGAGAGATGCAAATGAAAACAACATTAAGATTTCATCTCACTCCACAAAGAATGGCTGCTATCTCAGAATTAGCCAACAACAAATGTTGGCAAGGCTGCAGAAGAGAAGGAACCCTTCTCCACTGTTGATGGGAATGTAGATTCATACAAGCCTTGTGGAGATCAATGTGGAGATTCCTCAAAAAGCTAGTACTGCGGGTCCCATATGACCCAGCCATCACTTTGCTAGGTATATGCTCAAAAGAATTAAAAGATTCATATCACAATGACATATGTGCATCCATGTTTATAGCAACTCTGTTTGTGATTGCTAAATCTTGGAAACAACCAAAATATCCATCAACTGGAGACTGGATAAAAAAGCTGTGATTCTTCTACAGAATGCAGTATTACTCTGCCATAAAAAATGATAACTAAATGTACATACATTGAGGGCATTCTCATAAGTGAAATATATAGGTCACAGATGTGTAAATATCATATCTTTTCTCTGGTATGAGAAAATAAAGATGTAAATGAGTTCTAGAATGTTTGTTATATATTGTGAAATAGAAAATACTCAAAGGGAAATGGGTTAAGGAGGAAAAATAATATTATAACAAAAACTAAATGAAACAAAGCTTATGTATATAGGGGGTGGGGGTGGTAGGGTGGGTAGGGCTTAGGAGAAATATGAGAATTAAGTTGTGTCATATACTGGTACAAATTCTCATTGTTCAGTTCAATCATGACATGTATATGTAATGTACCAATAAAAATTTCAATTAAAAAAAACAAAATAAAAAAGGACTTTCAATTTTGTTATTTACTTATACTTAATTAAAAGTATTCCCTTTTTTACATTTAATTTTTAGTTCATCTCAATAAAATTTTGATGTAGTAAAAATAATATCTTATTTGCCTGACTTTATATTTAGGTTTTTTTTGTTTGTTTGTTTAAATTGCCTTCAACTAACAGCTTACTTTTTCTTGGCACCATTTGTTAAAAAGGCTATCTTTCCTCCAATGAAGATTTTTGGATCTTTTGTCAAAGATGAGGTGGTTCAGTGTATCTGGAGTAGTTTCTGGATCTTCTAGTCTACTCCATTGATCCTCAGGTCTGTTACTTTGCCTGTACCATGCAGTTTTTATCACGGTGGCTTTTTAGTATAGTTTCAGATTTGAGATTGTAATACTCCCCACCATGTCCCTGTTATAAGGGAATGGGAAAAAATGAAAATCAAGTCATGTCATATACTGATATTTGTTAAATAATGTTAAATGTGATCGTGATATATATATATATATATATATATATATATATATATATATATATATATATATATATATCATACCAATAAAGATTCCAATTTAAAAAAAAAAAAAGACCCAGGACTGTTTACAGTTTTTAACCATACTGGATTTTGAAATCGAGTTCCACTGCCACATTAAGAACAGTTACAGGGCCTGGGGTTTTAGCCCAGTGGTTTTGGTATCTGCCTAGAAAGTGCAAGGTTATGAGTTCAATACCAGGTACAAAAACAAAATAAAACAAAAAGAACCATTTACATTTATTCTAGTGGATAAAATATTCCCTTACAACCAAAGGACATGAATAGAATGTTTTGTTTGCAGGGCTGAATCTGTGTTTATTTACGTATGGATGATTGACTAGTTTCATCATTTCACTAAGGTGACCTTATGCAAATATTTCTTATCTAATGATTTATGGTGTGTAACTCGTATCTCTTGTCACCTGTTCCTTAAAGGGTAAATACGTATTTGAAATGAAGCTCAGGGCCAAAAATTCCACAGAGATTTCTGTGCTCCCTCATACATTGGAATCCATTGTGCTTTCTTTTTCTGATCTTGTAAGATTTCCTATACCATCTTGCTTACTTTTCTGGCATATTTGTTAAAATGTTTTAAATACTTATTTAATAGTAGTTCTTGTCTACTGTATGACCATTCTCGAACCGCTACATTTTCATAATTTTTGAAATTTATAGACATGTTTTCAGACAATATGACTTCTTTTGTATAAAGATTTCTGTGCTCTACAGTATCGTCCGAGGAATTCTTAGCAAAGAGTATAGAAGAGTTTCTTTTTGCTCCATGGTCTCACCAGAATTTTATTTTGTCACACATTTTTTTAAGTTCACCACATTAGTGGTATCTAAATCTCATTTTGATTCCAGCTGGCTTTTCTAAAATGTAAAGATAGCAAAACACTTTTCTGTCATTGTCTGTTGTTGGGTTTTTTCATTATTAGTATGTTTTTACTTTTTATCTACTTTTATATTAGACTACATGGGGTTTTTTTAAGTTTTTTGGTTTTGTGCTTATCTTTTGTTGTTTTTGAGTACAGATTTTCTTTACTCTGAAAACTTCCTAGAAAATGGATAAATTTTTCATTTTCTGTAGATATTACTGACATGAACAAGTGAGTGTATATCACATGGGGAAAAAAGATATGTGAAGAGAATAAACAGGAAAATTCTCCCAAAAAAGAACCATTTACATGGTTCAAGAAAAGATATGTAAAGAATCACCTCTTATCTGGAAACTCACTTAGAAAAATATTAAGACCAGCCCGGAATTGGAAAAAGAAAAAAGATGTTATAATCCTCCAGAATAAATCTTTTTCACCTGACAAAAACAGGAGGTACATAAGGGGAAAAAATCCACATGTTTTTAAAGATCAGAAGCAAAGTGACAGCAAAAGCGATCAAAAGAAACAAATTATCTATAAAGGAACACAATTTGACTCTGAATACAAGGTTACATTAGAATAATACTCTCAGAGTCTCAAAAGAAATTATATTTGAACTAAAATGCTATTATATCACTAGACTTCATTCAAATGTAAAATGAAAGAAAAATGTTCTCAGACAAAATACATCCAATTTTTAAAATGTTTCTAAAACACTTAAAAGAAGCTAGAAGGAAAAATATGTAATCTTTACTAATCTCTTCAGTTAAATTTCAGAGACATATAACAACAAACCAAAATACAAATCTTCAACAGAAAGATACATATATATGACTAAAAAATAAACATGTTAGAATGGCTGCTATGAGGTGTGTAGGTCTGGATGTAAAAATGGGAGTTAGGAATGAAAAGGAAAGATACACTAAAATAAGTAAAAAGCAATGATCATATTTATCCAGCATCATACTATTACTCAAGTAAAAGCTGTAGGTCTTGGTATGCCATGATGGTATCTAGAATCCTTCCTGATAATATAAAGCAAAAAACTTTCAAAAGAGCAGCATGAATAAATAAGATACAAGGAGTCTCTGAGTCAAAGAATGATAACTGGACATGTTATCATAACACATTCAGAAAGAGACAAAAAAAAAGAGCATACAAAAAAAGAAAATACCTGAATAATATGATTAAAAATCATAAACCAATATACCTTACAATATAGGAAGACAAAGATTATATGTGAATGCTAGAATCTGGGTAATCAAGTTCTTTTTTTCTGTAGCTAACATAGTACAGATATTAGAAATCCAGTTTGAACTTATCCAAAACTCTTAACCTATTATTCTCTACAACTATAGTAGGTTATTTAGTCACTTGTTCAGCCTGTACATTCTTCAAGCTGCAATTATTCATTTTGGCCCTGGGGATTCAACATTCTGTGTGTAATTTTACTTCTCAAAACATCTTGATAAAAGGGGGTCAAACTATGGATGTTATTGGAAAATATTTTTGAAGTTGCTGTACTAGACCAATACACTATATGCCTTTTCATAGACTGTTCTGTTATTAAAACAGAAGCTTTTCTGTGTTTCAAGCAGGTTTTTCATTTTATTCCTATAATTGAGGAATGCTGTGTGTAATACCAGAATACACATTTTAAAAAGAAATTTAAATACTGTACAGCAATAGTATTTCCCAGATTTTTTTCACAAATGCAAATGGAATACTTTCAAAGACACCAAAATCCTGTTCTTTTTGGAGCACATTGGACTTTTCCACTAGTTTAACACCACATTTCTCATATGTCAGATTTAAAGTTCAAGTCTAGTTTACTATAGAAATTTCCAATTATCATTACTAGACAATCATATGAGATGCATTTTCCATACCCCAGGTTTTCTGAACACACATGCTAATTCCCATCTTTTGCCAAAAGCCTTATAGAGGAAATTTACTTAAGGGAAGAAATCTACCCTTTTGAATTTATCTCATTCAAAGCCTCGTGTTCAAGTCGTAGAAGCATTTGATCTGTCCTGCTTGTCTAAAACTTTGGTCCCTCTAGGGCCTCATAGCATGACCAGTATGATGCTAGATAAGTGTGTGTGATTACTGCACCATGACATGTAGTTTGGTATTGCCTTAACTATTCTGGAGCAGAAAGACATTGATAAGGTCCCTTGATGCTTTCGCCACCTTGTAGGCAACATAAGCTGTTGCTCTCTTGTGAGATGCCCCTTTGCCATTTGCCACTCTCCCTCAGAGCCAGACAACCATGGACTAAAAACTCTAAACTAAATTAATATTTCCCCCTTTAACTCTGAGTATCAGAGAAACTAAGTAACTAAGTAAAACAAGTACCCAAAACAGCAATAAGATGTTAAATAAATGGATGATGAACATTCTAGCAGATTTATGAAAAATAGGATTTAATAAATGTACATCATTAAGAAAAAAGGCTTTAAAATAAAGGTACTAATGGTAGGAAGTAATACACCAGGATGTGTGTGGCCTTTCAGTTTTATTTCGAAGTGCACTCAAAATTTACATAATTCCTTGAAAATCAAGAATTCTAAGAAATAGCTGATTTGGAAGCAGTGACAAATGTTGTTATAAAATAAATTCCAAAATAATGTTTTAGCAAAGAGAATGAGTAGCAGGGAAAAGACTACGATGTTTCTTTATACTACCTGTGGATGTATATCTTATTAACACTCGAGACGAGAGGGGAAGCTAGGGACAATAATCAAAAAATAAACATTACTTCAATAGTAGCAATGGAAAATAAGGAAAGAAACTATAACCAATGCCTGTGACATTTCCCAATGGGAATATTTTTACAAAAGCTGATTATCTGAATTATAAACTTGATTACTCTCTCTACTTTGAATTTTAGTGCAATAATGTTAACAACTAAAATGACCAGTGGCAGTTTTATGGAAATAATAAAACAGACACCTCACTGGGTCTCAAATATGTGTGTTGGACATGGAGGAACATTTTTAACACTTAAGGGAGCTAAGAGAGGAGATTTGGGAGTTTTAGTCCAGCCTGAGAAACTTAATGACTTAAAAAGATCCTCCCACAAAGTTTAAAAAGTTAAGTAAAAAGTCTAGATATAGCTTGATGTGAAGGCCCTGGGTTCAATTTCCAGTACAGACACCCTCCCCCAAAATAAATCTGACAACAAAACAGATAATAAGACAAAAACATATATTATGTAAATAGTGCTTGCTCAGGTGTTAAGCTTGTTTTTATCTGTTCTGTCTTTAATTCTAAGCTTCCCCCTCCTCCATCATCCTGGAAAAGACAGACAATTTTGTCTTATAAAATAACTTAAATGAAAGATTCTACCAAGAGTACCAGATAAATACCCAAAAAACAATAGAACAATATTATTTACTAATACTCTAATTATTTAGTTTAATTCAAATAACATTATTTAAGCATATATATGGTAGTTTAATTGTTACCATGACTACAAAATCCCCAAATATGACCATTGCACATAACCACAAATACACACATGTGTCCACTTCAGCTCCATCACTCATAGCTTGATATCCATCCCTAGGTCTTCTTAAAAGTTAGTGCCTTTTCTCTAAAAGTGCTGGACATTAGGAGATAGTATATGCACACATCACCTACTTTATAAGAAGTACTGAAAATTATTTATTATATATTGCTCATTTTTAAGTTGAGTTGCTTAGATAACACTTCTGGAATGACTAATTTAGAGCTCACTTATTAATCATCCTCTCTATATTGTTCATATAAAGTCATTGTGCTAGATAACAAACTATCAACCATATCAAAAACTCAGGGCAGATTTGTTTATCTCAAGATCATTTTGTTTAAGTTTTTATTTAGTTTCCCTTAACTTTTGAGCCTAAATCTTCCCTCTTTCTTGTACTTAAAATGAAGCTTGAACTCAAAACTTTAAATAATACAGAGTTGCTGAAGGGTTTCAAATAACCAGAATGTGAGGTAAGACACGACCTTATCTGTATTTTGAAAAATAATCAAACTATTGGACAAAAAGATAAGAATTCAACTTGTAGCTTTAAAGCAGCATAATACCAAACAACAGAGGAAAAATAGACTTAGAGTCAGACCAGTTCAAGTTGAAAACCACACTTGGATTTAAATCTTGATATGGTCACTTACAAGCTTTGTTGCAAAGAATTCAGTGGCCAGCTATCTAGATCTGAAGGGCTGACACTCAGTATTTCAGACACCTCACAGAAGACCCTTAGCCTCACTGTGGCACAGTGTCATTGTCTATCTGATTAAAAAATCATCCTCAGTTCAGGTCAGGAATTTAGCTCAGTGGTTCCCATACCTGCCTTGCAAGTTCAGGGGCCTGGTTTTGATCCCTGGTAACCACATACAACAATACCAGGTGTGGAGACTCACACCTACCAGCAATCAGTACACATATCACAGTGCCAGGTGTGGTGGCTCACACCTGTAATCCCAGCACTCAGGAGGCAGAGGCAGGAGGATTGTTGTGAGTTCCAGGCTTGCCTTGGCTACATAGTGACATCAAGGTCAGCCTGAACTACAAAGTGAGACCTTGTCTCAAGAAAAAGAAAAAATTATCCTCAGTTAAATGGTTTTAATTAAACTAAATTATTTGAGCTAAGTTCAAATGTTAACTTTCCTAGAACAATGCTTAAAACATGGTAACCTACTTCTGCTTACATATATTATGCTAAAAATTTATCCACAACAAAACATGTATTCCTTTTAGAAATAAACTACTATTAAGTAATAGATATTTGAAGAGTGACAAATGGTGATCTTACTTGGAATGATATCTTGACAAATACCAAATGAACAACTATATGCAAGCTGTTAGTAACAACAATAGTAAGTAGACAATAGATTCTGCATTGCATATTTGCACACCACTAAGCAAGGATGATTTCTTCAAATTTGTTTTAAATTTTGCAAATTCTTCAGTACTGATTTCATGTTACTTTGGACCTCTTAGAGAAATGAAATGGTAAAAATAGGCATTCATATTGAAAATATTTGCCAAAGAATTTATAGTCAATGCGCATATTTATTCTACATGCACAATATACATCTCCTATATTATTCAACAATATAAAATACTATGATGTTGCACACTATACCCTTTAAAGCAGTCCCACCAAAACTACAGTGTTGGTGGATGACTTTTGTACATACTGGATGTATTCCTACTCAAGCATCTTTCTCAAAGGCATAGTTCAGAGGCATCATAATTAAATATCTTCAGGAGCAACTTAATCTGATAGGAAATGGTTGTGAATGAATACATGCCGCAGACTCATGTACTCTGGCAACACTATTCTGAGGTTCCTTCTACTATGGCTTCCTCAGAGGTTCCTAAGAAAAAAATGAGCCCAGACACTTAGAGAAATAACCCATTATTTGTTGTTTTTTTCTTCACTTCACCTCATTTCCCTCACTCTTTCACTCTAAGGTTCTGAAATCAACTCTCAAATAAGATATCTATTGATAAACCAGAATTTGAAGATATTCTTTTGAAGAACTTGTACTGTGATAAGAATCTCATTACACAAAATTTTCAGTCTGATAGGTTTTGAAATGAACTTAAAAGTTTTGTTTTGTTTTGTTTTGTTTTGAAGAAAGGGCCTCACTTTGTAGTTCAGGCTGGCCCTGAACTCACTATATATCCCAGCCCAGCATTGAACTCCCAGCAATCCTCCTGCCTCTACTCTCAAGTGCTGGGATTACAGGCATGAGCCACCATCTTGTATGTGGTTAGCAGGTATCAAACTTGAGACCATGTGCTTGCCAGGCAGATGCAGGAACCACTGAGTTAAATTCCTGGCCCCAATTAAAAGTATTTTTAAGGGCGGGGAATGTAGGTCTTTCTACCCCTGCCTATTAAGCACAAATTCCTGAGTTTAAAACCCTGGTATTGAAGAAAATGAAAAAAAAAAGTATTTTTAATACAGATTTATAGCTGTATTTTCATATAACCAGAATCATGCTAGTAATATCAAAATAATTTCATGTACTATATAATTTCTATTGCCACATGTGATTACTTTCACAATTAAAAAATTAAAGATTAAATTATACATTAAGAGATAATATTACAAATATTAAAATATTCAATTATATCACAGTGCTTCATGTTAAGAACAGCAATAATTTTTTAATGTCAATGAAGTATATCTCAGTAACAACAAAATGTATACTTATTTGATGAGAAGACAACCTCTGACTCTTTCCTTGACTTTTATTCTCAATCACTACACATCACACAGTAATTTTCTCTGGTTTTTTTTTCAATAAAATAGATATTTCTTGAAAAATATTGTTCATTTTCTTTCTCTCTCAGGCTGACTGTTGACATCAGTGAATAGTTTATAAGATGAGTGCTGTAGCTTCCTTTCAGCTGTCAGACCTCTGTGGTTTTCTGTTTATTAGTTTTGTTTGTTGTGACTTAAAACCCAGGATCTCCATTCCCCAGTGTGGCTGCTGTTTTTTGTTTTGTTTTGTTTTGTCTTCTTAGTGAAGTGCAAGAAGATAAACAGAATGTTCGTATTTACAAGTAACACCTGAGATCTCCTTCAAACCCACTTTGAATTTCCACGATGCACTCCTGGCTCTCCTCAAATTTTAGGAATGTGAAAGAATCTGATGCACATCTTAAGATGATGTTTTAGCTCCCTGTTTTGAAGTGGTAAAACATAGAAATTTATTTCCACAGTCAGAGAAGTCATGTCATTGAAACATCTTTAAATCATTGGCACTGAGATGAGAGAGAAACTAATGGTACATTCAAAGCAGTTATTTTTAAAAAGAGGCAAATTTCTGTCATCCATTTCTCCATCCATCCATCTACTCATTCATCAAACTTGTGTTAAGTGTCTGATACACTAGGCACTGAGCAAGGTGTCAGAAACAGAGAAATGAATAGCCCCACTCTGGCTTTCAATAAACTCAGTCTCACTTGGAATACAAACATATAAAAACAAGGACTGAGCTCTGTGTGACCGAGCTCTGTGAGAGATATGTGCTAAATGCTAAGGGAACACAGAAGCATAGAGAAGAACCTAACTCTCCAAGGAAAACTTTATACAAGAAGTAGTATTTCAGATGATCCTTGAAGTGTAAGTTAGGCAGACAAGGAAGCAAGACAAGCAATTCAGGCATATGCAAAAGCAATAATAAATAATATGCAATGTTTTTGCTGCTTTCTGTTGTCTTGCTCAGATTTTTCAGAAGAACATAATTGTGTCGACCTACAATATTATACAAAGGGGTAGAGAAGGATCTATGCTGGGAAGAAGGTGGTCTTGGCTGACTTGAAAGTAATTTAGTTTTGGCCTTAAAGGCAATTGGTGTCATTCAATAAGCTTCAACACTTTCCCAATATTCGTGTTTTGGGAACTTGTGTTAGAAAAGAGCAATGTGAAGTCACTGGAAGAATAGATGGTGAGCTGATGTGAGAGGGCAGTACATCCAGGAGGACAGTGTTCACTCCACCTCCTCTTCCCTTTGTCACTGGCTTCACTGTCACCACATAAGAGACCAGACAGTGACTGGTTTATCTCCAGCTCTACGGAATGATTTCTGAGACAAGACAGGATGCTGTGATGTATGGGAGAAGGAGATATTTTAGAATGTTTTTCAATACAAAAGAAATGCTCAATAATAAATTTAAAGAAAAATGTAAAACTAAATTTAAAAATATAGAAACACATTTCTACATGAAAATGCATTCTAGTGTATCTATAAAAGCAATAATTAAATTGAGGCATTAATGCATTGTATTATTGATAAAGAAATGCATACAGAAAAATAAAAACAGAAATATAATCTTTGAAAAGAAGATTAATATTAAAAGGAAAACAGTAAAACTTTAAAAGTTGAGAAAAAACTGAAATTGCTATTTGGAAAATCGGCTTATATTTCTATTAACTGAAATCTACCTCTGAACACATCAAATTTGGGGGACATGTTAGGTGTGAACCAAAGCAGAAGGTTGTAGAAACCTGAGCTTGTGATGTGGTGAGCATTAAATATCCCATGATATGGACACAAACACAGCCAGTAAAATAACAGAGAAGGAACTCTGCCTGCCAACACGGGCTTATGTAGTAGCAGAACATAAGGGTGGCAAAACAGAACCCCGTCGCTTACTCATGTTGAGTCCAGAGGAAACCTTATTATGTTTCCTTCCAGGAAGACGAAATCCCTAAGTCTTACGTACAGACTTTGCTTTGAGTGAGCAGCCATCAAGGTATTAAAGGTTCAAAATACAATTTCTAACATGAAACAGATAGCTTATGCACTACAATTGTGTGTGTTTATGTAAATATATCCAAATATATATGATATAAATAGGAATAAATAGCACATAAAAATCTTGTCAGGATATAGATATCATAGATATTATTTGTCACTGGTAACTAAATAACTGTCATGGAAATGTTTTTTTTAAAAAAAAAAAAAGAAAGAAATGTTAAGTAAAAAGAAAGCTGGTTCCTCAGCTCACAAATTTAATTTGTTCTATAATTTTGGAAAAGATGGCCAAATTTCTATCAGTGTAGTAAACATGGCCAGAGTCATGTTTGTCATCCAATGCAGAGTTTTCAAACAAAAGCAAAATTTTTCCAAATCCTTCTTTTGTTTGTGAACTAAATCATTTGCAAACAAATGATTTTGTGAACTGAGATAAAGTAACACTATAATTAGGGGCAATAAAAGATTCAGTAATATAAATATTTTCAGTGAAGAATAAAAACAAACCTTTTTAAAAAGAGATTTCTGGGCTGGGGATTTAACTCAGTGGTTCTGGCACCTGCATTTCAAGCACAAAGCCTGGAGTTCAACCCCAGGTAACCCCAGTGCCGGGTGTGGTGGCTCATATTTGTAATCCCAGCACTTGGGAAACAGAGCCAACAGGATGGCTGAATCTGAGGCTGAGTTCAGGACCAGCCTCAACTACAAAGTGGGACCCTGTCTCAAAAAAACAAACAAACAAAAAAGAGATTCTTAAGGAAACTTTTGTGAGAAGTGCTCTATAGTTGGGCAGTTTCTCACAGTTATGATACTAACATTCAAGAAGGCTGAGCCACCAAGATCGTACTATCATATTCCATTTGAAAATCTCAGTGGAAACTTATCTCAAAACAAAAAGGAGTGGGATATGGCTTGGTGGTAGAATGTTCCTGGTTCAATTTCTTCATACCACCAAAAAATGAAAGAAAGTAACAAATGCTGAAGAAATCAAATCAGATAAGAGAGAAAAATGGAAGATTCCAACCTACAAATTGGGGTACTTCATCTGTGGCAATTTATAAATTGAGTACAAGTGCTAAAGTTTTATCAATGAACTGTAAAAATTTTGAATGTCTGCAACACTGACCACCGCTTTACACAGACACATAGTAATCTGCCATAATAAATTCGCAATTCCTATAATTTGAGATGAGAACCTAGGATCTTTTGAAAAAAAAATTAAATTCAAATGAAGTATTGGCCACTTTTTATAGACCAACATATGTAAACAGAGTATGTTTAGTTTCTAAATGGAATATATTCAGTATCAGAATTTTCCTAGTACACAGTAATAAAATTCTTAAGACCGCCAAATATCAAGTCTTCTCAGAAATAACAATCAGGGCCTGGGGAGTTAGCTCAGTGGTTCCAGCGCCTGTCTTGCAAGCAGAAGGACCCAGGTTTGATCCCCGGAAACCACATACCATACTGGGCGTGGAGACTCACACCCAGCAGTAATCAGTACCACACACCACAGTGCCGGGCGCGGTGGCTCACACCTGTAATCCCAGCACTCGGGAGGCAGAGGTGGGAGGATTGCTGTGATGTGAGTTGGAGGCTGAGCTCAGGGCCAGCCTGAACCACAAAGTGAGACCCTGTCTCAAAAAACCTAAAAAAAAAAAAAAAGAAAGAAAGAAAGAAAGAAAGAAAGAAAGAAAGAAAGAAAGAAATAACAATCAGCCAACACTCAATTAACTACAGCTAATTTTGTCTGAAGAAAATGTAGAGGTCAAAGAAGCCTCTTTGCAGAAGTCATTATAGTTTGGATCTATGAAAGCCTTAAGGTCCATGTTTTGAAGATCTGGACCCAGACGGTGGCCCTATTGCTAGGTGGTAGGAACCTCAGATGCTGAGGCTTAGTTGGAAGAAGTCAGTCCCTGAGGATGAGGCTCTGGAAAATACACTTTGCTCCTACCCACTTGGTGTCTTTCTTTGTTTGCTAGATGCCCTGAAGTGAATGGCGTAGTGCTCCCACGTCCTCCCCATCGCGATATTGTAAGTGGACTCAGGCCAGGACAGTGGCACCAGACAAGACTGAAACCTGTGTTCACAAGCCATAAGAAATCTTTCCCAATTTTTGACCATTTAGTATGATGCTGGCTGAAGGTTTCTCATAAACAGCTTTTATTAGTTTGAGATAGAGACCATCTATTCCATTCTTCTATAGGGTTTTGAACATAAATTGATGTTGTATTTTGTCAAACACCTTTTCTGCATCAATTGAGATGACCATATGTTTTTTGTCTTGAGTTTGTTAATATAATGTATAACATTTATTGATTTATGTATGTTGAACCATCCTTGCATCCCCGGGATGAATCCTACTTGGTCAGAGTGTATAATCTTTTTGATAATTCTCTGTATTCTGTGTGCCAGTATCTTATTGAGGATTTTTGCATCAATGTTCATTAGGGATATTGGCCTGTAGTTCTCTTTTTTGGTTGGGTCTTTCTCTGCTTTTGGAATCAGGGTCATGGTTGCTTCCAGGAATGAGTTTGGGAGTACTGCTTCCCTTTCAATTTCATTAAAGAGTTTAAGAAGTAGAGGCACTAACTCTTCTTTAAAAGTTTTATAGAATTCAGCAGTAAAGCCATCAGGTCCAGAGCTTTTCTTTGTTGACAGATTTTTAATAACATTTTCAATTTCACAGACTGATATTGGGGGATTTAACATTTCTATATCTTCTTTATTCAGCTTTGCAATGTTCACATGTGTCTAGAAATCTATCCATTTCTTCTACATTTTCCATTTTATTAATCTAGCTCCACAAAGAATAGCTGCCATTTCATAATTAGCCAGCAACAAATGTTGTTGAGGCTGTGGAAAAAAAGGGAACCCTTCTCCACTGCTGGAGAATATGTAGACTCTACAACCTCTGTGGAGATCAGCGTGAAGATTCCTCAAAAAATTAGAATTGGAGGTCCCATTTGACCTAGCCATCACTCTGCTAGATATACATACAAAGAAATTAAAAGACTCATTTCACCACAACATATGTGCACCCATGTTTATAGCAGCTCAGTTTGTGATTGCTAAGTCTTGGAAACAACCCAAATGTCCATCAACTGGAGAATGGATAAAGATGTGGTTCTTTTATAGAATGGAGTATTACTCTGACATTTAAAACGATAAGACCTATTCATTCATACTCAAATGGATGTACCATGAGGACGTCCCCAAAGTGAAATAAACAGGGGATAGATGTGTAAATATTGTATCTTTTCTCTGGTATGAGAAAAAGAGGTTGGAAATGAGTTGTAGTATTTATAGTTGATTTTGGGAAGTAGAACATATTCAAAAGGAAAGAAAGTGTAAGGGTAAATATCGAGGGGAAAATGAATGTGGTAATAATAAAGAAGAAAGAAAACAAAGATTGTGTGTATAGGAGGTGGAGGATGCAGGGCGGGGGGGAAAGGAAAAAAATGAAAATCAAGTCGTGTTATATTCTGGCACAAACTCTCAATGTTGAATGCGATTATGATGTGTATTCATAATATACCAATAAAGATGAGAAAAAGAAAGAAATCTTTCCCACTCCGGGCTGATTTTCTCAAGTCTCTGTTACAATATAAAGCTGACCAATAACAGATTTCTATGTTAATCTGTATAGAGAAGCATATATAAGAGGTAGTATATGTGGAAAATAATAGTCTGAATGATACTTATTCAAGATTAAATTAGTTTTGTTTCACACATCTTGTACGCAATGTTTTTTTTTAAAACTGTATAAATAGAAATATACTTATTTGTGTGTGAAAAAGATCCTGGAATATTAGATTATCTAATTGAAATAATTACTGTTAATAAAACATTTTAGAATATGTGCTAATAAAATTTAAAGCATTTTCTCAAAAGAAATCTGTTCTAGTAAAATGAAAATAGCACATACATGTTACATGCAAAAACTATTTTAATTATATTTATTAGAATATTTTTCTTTTTTATAGTTTTGTACTGTATTGCTTATGACATAATAGGCTTTGATAGACATTTGATAATGATAATATAAATAGCAATGATAATGACAGCAATAAATATAAAACAACTCATACAACTTTTTCACAGTTATTTCTGTCAAAGTTTTGCTATTACCTAAGAAAACTAGATATTATTATTCATTAAGGTTGTACCTTACATCTGCACAATCCTTTTTACCTGTACTAATCTGTATTAATCATCAGTATTATGTTATCTCAGTATTTTAAATGGTTATGGCCTCAAAATAATTATGTTTAGCCATTTAATTAAAAGGAAGATAGCTAGTAAGTCATATAGCTGATTTAAACTGAGGTCTTTTCTAGGTCCAAAGTTTATTTTTTAGTCATTATGCTGAAATCAGCAAACTCTAAATGTATATAATCAAGCCACATTATGTGCTTTTACAGAAGATTGTAGTCTCCATCCAATGTACAATGACAAGAAAGATGCCAGTGCAGTTGGTAGAATTCCAAACTTGATCCTTAAAGTATAGAAAATAGTGAAATATTGGCATATTATGTCACAGGGTAAAAAAGATTACACAGATGTAATTAAGATTGTTAGTTGACTTTTACATTAATTAAAAGGGATATCAGGCCTTTTCAAAGCATAAAACTTTGCCTGGTAAATGGAAAAGACATTCAAAGTTGAAAACTGTGAAGGAGAGTTGCTTCCTTTTAAGGAGCGGGGGTCATGTGTAAAGGAACATTGAAAACTTCTAAGAACTGAGAACTGTCCATGAATACCATCATCTGGTCAACTGGAACCTCAGTGACACTGTTACATGGATCTTAATTCTGCCAACAACAGGAATGAGCAGGTCATAGACTCTCCTAGAGCTTCCAAAGAGCAATAGCACTACTTACACCCTCAGCCCTGTGATATTAAGTCAAGGACTCCACCAGAACTCATTTGAACTGAATCCCACAATGTTAGATGTGGTTACTCACTCCTGTAATCCCAGCATTTGGGAGACAGAGGTAGAATGGTTGCTGTGATTTCAAGGCTAATCTGGGCTACATAGTGAGTTCAGGGGTAGTCTGAACTACAAAGCGAGACCCTTTCTTAAAAAAAAAAAAAAGATGGCTAAAAGAAAAAGTCTGAACAGTAAAATTTAAGCTAAGTATGTACATATTTTTTTTATCAATTTCATCTAGGAAATAGAGAATTCAGGCCCAGGCTCTTGTTTCATAACATGGATTCTATAAAATAGCTCTCACTCTCTTATTTCATTAGTATAAAAATGTAAGAAATAAAAGCACAGTTCTCGTTTGTATATTATAATTACAAAAGATTAAGCCAGCAGTTTCCACAGACTGCATTCTTTGCTTGCTTCAAAAGTGCTTATGAGCCTGTTTCTACCTTGGGTAGACAGCTTTAGATGATACAATGATCACTGTGTGACTATTTTAACCTTGACTCCAATTTGGGAGAAAGGAATGTATACACAATAAGTTAAACTTCTAATTCCCACTACAGCCAATTATGTTAGCTCTATATTTTGTAAAAATAGTATAGTCTACACTCTGAGAATAAATGAGACAATAAGCAGAATCTGAAGACAGATAATATATAATGAAGCAGCACTTTCATTTTCTGATTTTCTCATGCATGGTCCAAGTTGCAGACATCAAGAGAAGAAGCATATTCTCTTCCTGTATTCTGTGATCTAGAAAGAGAAAAAGCAGTAAGGACTGACCAATCTCTTTCCAGCTAGCTAATTCTCAGCCTTCAATAGACAGTACCATTTGGAGATTTAAGTTTCTGATTTAATGCAGTATTTCCAAATTCAAAGGGAAATCAAAAAAGATACAAGATAATCTTCTGTTTCTTAAGAAAAGATGCTACCCACAAAACATGAACACTGGAACTCTTCAACATACCCTCTTAAGCTAAATATGTAAGGGAAAAATATTCCTAAATAAAATACAATTTTAAGAAATTTTACCAGAATGATCTAATTATCATCGTAGAAATATTTATTCTCCCCTAAATCCTATAAAATGTTCACCTTACACTCCGATCTTTTCATGATTTTTGGTAGAACACTATCAGTCCTGCCCCAGAAGCATAGTGCCTGTGTAAGCAATTGGCCCGCACCTGGTCAGCAGAAATGGGAAACAAACCTAAGAGCAAAGTATAAAACATTGTTTAGATTATCAAGAATAGCAAAAGTGGAGGAGATAAAAAAAGGAAACATAAGAAACAAATTTGACACTAGACAAATTTAAATCTTTACTTACTTCACCAAGAGCAAGATGCTATACAAAAAAATAATCAATTTTAACAAAATGAGAAATTAATAAAGTTGGTTTTAAACATATAAATAATAGTATTTGAAGGAAATTATATTGGATAAAGGTGAATATTACAGATACTAGTCTAATGTGATACAACTGAAAGATAGACCTAGATGTAAGTAAGTATAGGTATAGATAGATAAAAGTATAAAGATAGATAGATGTAAATATCAGGATAGGTTTCCCTGATGTTATCTGGATTTATTCTGTGAACATTCACAATAGACCACTTTCAGGAGCATTGTGATTTATGTTGCACAAAATGTATACTGGAAATAATATTTGATGATGCATTTTTGCATTGATAGGTTTTCATTACATTTTTCTACTGCATAGTTCATATATTTCTATGAGCTCAGAGAAGAAGCTTTGCTCTCTCTGAAAGTGATGGGAACTGATCGCTCCCTGAAGGCAGAAGATTATTACACAGATTACTCACTTCTCAAGTCCAGCAACCACTTATGTAGTAGTGTTTTTGGAAAGGAAGATAAGACTCCATTAATTCATGTTTATTCTGGGAAAAATGTCTGATAAAAACAAATCTATCCTGTGCCTTGGGAAGATAGTTTGCCCAGTTTGATTTTTCAATACCATTTGTAATATGCCTTTGCATCTGCAATTTCTGCTCAAAATTTACACAGAAATGTTGAATGTGAAAGTAGTAAGAAATATGTGTTTCATGACCTGTAATATGTCCATGTACCAATGTAATTACTAGTCCATAATACAAAAGGGACTTTATGTACAGGTCTCTGTATTTTGTAACCTCTTTCATTGGCTTTGGAAAATTCACTCCGTGTAAAGCTGTCAGTAAGGTGTCAGTGTGTCATTTTTTTCAAAAGGATGCTCACTCTTCTATCAGTACAAGTTTGTCATATGTAATGATCACACTCATCATAAGAAATTTGTACCTGTAAATAATACAGTATTTCTTTTTTTATAACCTTTATTTGTTTATTTTAAATTGAATTATTTTTGGTACATTTTATATACACATCATGATCACACTCAACATTCAGAATCTGTACCAGTATGTAATATAACTTAATTCTCATTTTTTCCCATTCCCCTCCTTACCCTTCAACCCTTCTTCCCCTCCCCATTCACAAAAGTTTTGTTTCCTTTATTTCTTTTTTTTTTTTCCTTTTGTCTTTCATTCTCTTCTTTTACAATCGCTTTCCCTTCCTTCCTTCCACCTCCCCTTTCCCTTGTTCTCCTTCCCTTTAGAACAAGTCCATCCTCATACCTTGAGGATATCCTCATAAGTGAAATAAATAGGGCACAGATAGGTACATATCGCATCTTTTCTCTGGTATGAGAAAATTAAGATGTAAATGAGTCCTAGCATTGTATGTTATATATTGTGCAATAGAAAATGCTCAATGTAAAATAGGATAAAAGGGGAAAATGTTGAGATTGTAACAAAAAAGTAAGGAAACAAATTTTATATATATGGGGGGGTGGTAGGGTGGGTAGGGCTATGGGAAAAAATAAGAATTAAGTTGTGTCTTATACTGGTACAAATCCCCATTATGGAGTGCAATCATGATGTGTATATTTAATGTACCAATAAAGATTAAAAAAAAAAAAAAAAAGAACAAGTCCATCCTATTTCCCAGTATCTACCCTCCATTTTATTCCTCAGTTAGCTTTTGGAATTTTCACACAAAAGAAACAATTGATATTTAATTTTGTGTCACATTTATTTAATTTAAATTTGTGGCTGCCACTTATCTAAGAATGTCTCAGTTTGTCCCTTACAACAGAGACATACATCATTGTATACACATAACACATTTTCTTAATAAGCTTTACTTATGGAATCAAGTCTAATGGAACCTGGTAACCACAGAAATCATGGGGTGTTACAGAGTCTGCTGTTTGGGCAATGATGTCTGTTTTTGTCTCCTGTGTTATTTTTTCAAATAATTCTACTCCGTGGCTTTTAGTTTCCTTTCTTTCAGTGCCACATGGATCAGCTTTGGAGTAGTTGGAAGTTTGGGGGAAAACATTTTGTTGCCTTTTCATCTTATGTCTCAATTTACATTGAAGCTTGTGGTTTGATTGTAGTACCAAGCTTTGCTAGTTATACAGAGACTTCTTTAGTTAATGTTTACTTCTCAGCAGTACCCTCTGGGTGTGTCTAACTTTGGCCTTGCCTCTAACCCATATCCAACCACCTCTGTTTATGTAAGAGAAGGTTGCAACATATTTGATCTAGTACCCTCTTCTCCAGATACACAACAATTTTGTTAGTGAGACTAAGGTAATCTGGTTATTGCCAATCCTGAGCAAATCAATGAAGAGCAAAAACCATGTAATTCTGAATTACTAATACTGCCAAAGAAAAACTGGATGTTGACACACCCCAGTGATCAACAATGTGTCACTCTTAAACACAGAGAAGGATCTATAATTATAGTATGAATAAAAAGGCAATTAAATATGACTGATTTTTTTCTTTTTTTATTCAAATCTTTATTGGGACATTATAAATACACATCTTCATTGCATCCAAAATTGAGAGTTGTACCAGAATATGACACAATTTGATTCTCATTTTTCCCCTTCCTCCATCCACCTTACAACCCCTCTCCCCTACATACATAAGCTTTGTTTCCTTTTTTGTTACTACTATCACATTCTTTTACCCCTCATTATTTACCCCATAACCTCTTTCCTTTTAAATTTTTTTTATTTCACAATATCAACTATATATACAGTGCATTTACATCTGTATTTTCTCATACCAGAGAAAAGATACAATATTTACATATCTGTGACCTATTTATTTCACTTATGAGGATATCCTCAAAGTACATCCATTTGAGTATGAATGGTTCAATTGTGTCATTTTTAGTGACAGAATAATACTCCATTCTATAAAAGAACCACATCTTCCTTATCCAGTCTCCTGTTGATGAGCATTTTTGTTGTTTCCAAGATGCAGCAGTCCCAAAATGAGCTGCTATAAACATGGGTGCACATATGTCACTGTGATATGAGTCTTTTAATTCTTGTGTGTCTATACCTAGCACAGCGATGGCCAGGTCAAATGGGATCACCAATCCTAGCTTTTTGAGGAATCTCCACACTGATTTCCACAGAAGCTGTGAGTCTACATTCCTATCAAGAGTGGAGAAGTGTTTCTTTTTTTCCGCAGCCTCATCAACACTTGTTGCTGGCTAATTCTGAAATGGCAGGCATTCTTTGTGGAGTGAGATGAAATAGTGTTGTTTTCATCTGTATGTGTTGAGTGACCAATGACGTTAAGCATTTCTTCATATACTTCTTAACTGCTCTTACTTCTTCCTCTGAAAAGTATCTCTTCGTTTCAGATGCCCATTTTTGAACTGGGTCTTTAAATTTGGGTGGGCTGATTTTTTTAAGCTCTTTATCTATCCTAGATAGTAGCCCTTTGTCTGAGAAAATTTCTACCAAATGGAACCACGTTATATCTACTAACAGTAGAATAATATTCAGCAACAACTGAATGTAGTTTACTAGTGATGAAGAGATTCACAAAGGTTAGTAGTTAGAATAGTAAAAGTAGAAGGGATAGAGAAGTACAGAAAATTAATCAAGGGGCCAGGAGAAGAAGAAGAAAAGGTAAGATAAGGTGTGCTCCTGAAGACTATAAGAAAATTAATTGTGCCACAAAAAGTCTCAGGAGAGGTTGAACATGACAAAGAAGGGAAAAGAAAAACAGCAGAATATATGAAATAAAATAAATAAGGTGAGAAAAAAGATAGATGGGGGAATGAGAGAAAATAAATAAATAAAAATGACAAATAAAGAGAATAAAAATCTTCAACTCTCCAAAAAAGTGAAAGTCAAGAGAATAATTAAAATGGAAAAATTAAACAACACTTAGTCATACAAAAAGTTCCTCTGTATTTTTGAATGAGTCATTTCTTTCCAGGATCTTCAGACTTATGTTTCAGCCAGATATATTTTCTTTCTCTTCCTTAGGGATGACATGGTTTGGAAATGGTCTCTGTTCATCAGAGGCCGCTCTATCTATTCACTCCCTACTGCATTCAAGCCAGCAAGTGCTCCTGACCACGTTGGTAGATGGTCTTGGTAGGATGGAGGCCTTAGGACAAGACTTCAAGTGGACTATTGCAGTTAACTTATTTCATTGTAATAAGTGTCTTATTGGTCCCTTTGGAGGTCAGGGCCCATGTTCTTCACAGCCTTCGCTTACTTTTTTCAGGGGGTTCTATGACTGGCCTACTCTCTCTCTACAGAGTTCTCCTGAGGTGGTTGTTCATCTATTCACGTTGAGAGGGTAACAGTGGAGTCCCTAAAGCTGCTGGTCATCTACATACTTTTTGTCTAAAATGTTTGCCTTCCTAAACTTACATTCACATCCTGAGTATTGTGCTTGTCTGGGTCAGGTTGCATCTTTGCTGCCCAATTCCAAGATGAAACAACATGTGAAGTCAGCTTGGAGTTGGTAGACAACTGCATCATACACTTTCCCCAGATCTGCTTGATTCTGTTGGTGTTTCATTCTATAAATCTTAATAGATTTAAAATGAGAAGAAAGTTGTCACTATTTCCCCATGAAATGTGTAGAAATGGGATTTCTACACATTTCAAAAACACTAAACAAAAGAAAGAACAGAAACATACCAATCTTGAAGAAATCTTGCCTAGGCTGCCCATTTTTGTCTCATTATTACTTTGAATGAGCAAAGAAGCAACTTTCCATAACAATTTTTTGGCCATCTCAGTTGTAAGTCATGGTTCTACTCTCTAGGTCACTTTGTTGTGTATGAGAGTCAAAAGAATTTACCTGTAGGGCATTAACTAAATCTGTGATCACAAGAATTTCTTGTTAACATTTGTTGCTCACATCAACTAAAAGAAAAACTTTGAATTCTTTCATTCAACAATTAATCTATCTTCTTGTCTTCATCCTCTTCATAGACCACACTTTTTCACTGCTAGTTATACAACAGTGGATCTGTGATGAAGGTAATGACTTCCATTGTGAAGCTATGCAAATGAACTACAAGTATGCTGTCAAATGATGAAAGGAAAAGTGATGACAATTTTATTCTACTTGTTCTAGAGTAAACATTGGTAAACTAATTACATGATACACCTTTGCTGAATATCTATGAATGAAGGAAGAGTTCCTGATTACTGGTTTTGTCTTTATTTCTATTTGATAAATTGCATGCAATTATGGTGTAATTAGGTAACACCTTTAGCATTAAAGAAAAATAAACCATGTAATAAGGTATAATTTCTGAGAATGGCATAATTCTAATGATTGTAAATAAAAAGACCACATGATAACTCTATGAATTCATTAAAGCAGCTTGGTTTATACATTTTTAAAAGATTCCTTGGCATACTGTGGAACTTTATCTAGGTATCAAATCTACTATTCTTTATGAGAAAGAAATGAAAGAAAGTAGTCTTGCATGTAAATACATTTCATAAAAGTTAAAAACTACCCACTAAATAAAACCTTGGAAATTTCAAAATTTATTCACTAAATGATCTTCAGTAATTGAAGCAACAACTAATGAAATCAAGTACAGACCTAGTTAATCACAATTAAACAGTAAATGTCTAAGACTTTACTAGTGTATATTTCACCAGAAATTGCCATGACTTTCTCTTCAGTACCTTCACGGAACCCCAGCTTCCTACATTAAAACTAAAAGTGATGGCCATAGAAATCCTTTCAATGAAGTCCACTTGCTCAAAGATACTTTAATGTGTGCTTTGATCAAAATGAATGAAATAATAACAGTGACTGCTATTTGTAACTCACCCCAAAATTCATCATGCAAAATGCCAGTAAACAGCAGAGTTGACTACTAATACTAACAAGGGAGACTCAAAATCTTATTTGCTACTATATGAGGAGCAAGGAGACAAAAGTTAACAAGGAAATTTGGCACTATCTCCAAACTATACATCATATACTTCCTCCATTCCTTTTCCTTAACTTCTGATATATGAAAAGCACATTGGCTCCATGTCACAGTAATATGTGGAAATTGTAAAAATCTCCAGTATATATCATGAATTATATCATCTTTAGCAAATGTTGACATAGAAATTCCAGGAATTACTCTCTTTGATTATTTCTAATTACACACATTTTCCCATGTTCTACTTCTAAAAAGCATCCGAACTTAGCACATTAAATTTTATCTTTTAAATTTCATTATTCTATGGTGATCAGCAAACGTTATGGAAAATGGAATTTAAAATGCACATTCCCCTGCTTTTTGGAATTCTTGCCTTAGAAACTGAATACTTTGGATTATGGTTTCAAACTGTACTCTAACTTTTGTGCTGATGTTTAATGATCCCACAATAGTGTTGGTAGGAAATAACAAATAGCACACCCATATTGCATTACCGCTTTGTTGCTATTCACAATCACCATTTTATCTCATGAAATAGCTCCTGTTGGACAACATGGGTATTATAATCTTTCAGTGCTTCTTAATTGTGAAATATGAAGTTCAGACCAGGAGATATCAGTCTCTGACCATCTCTTCTGATCTTCCCTTCTCATTTCCTACACCACATCTGCTGTATCCACTTTCTCAGTCCACTTAGGACTGTTAGTTCATCAATTCTTTGACTTCTTCCTCCTTATCAGCTCCCTTGTTAATAATGCTATTCCTTGAAAAAAAATATGTTACAATGGTATTTTCAGTTTAAACTAGACACTGGCTCAAGTATTTCCAGCAGTTGAGGGAAATTTATAAGAAGAAGAGAATCAGAAAGACAATGACGAAAGGTGGACTCAAATCCATCATCTCCCACCCAATTGGTATAGAACTCCACTATTGAGAAGCTATCTAGAAAAGAAAGAATGGAAGTGATATCCTTGAGCTGAAGAGGAGCATTCATGAAAGGAATTTTGAACCTTGACTTAACCAAGGAGGTTACTTTAAAATATAATGTCATTATATTAAGTTAGTAAAATATTACATTTTGCTAGTCTGATGAAATGGGAAGTTCAGTTCAACATGACTTCAGAAATTTAAAATTCTGATACACATTTTCATTTTGAACTCACTGTGTCTTACTCCAGTTAAGTAGAGTATGAGATTTATTAGTTTATTGATTCATTTTTTATTAAATTAAACATAATTTCCTTCATTTACCCTTAGTTATACTTCTGCAAGTACCCTAAATCAGAACATTTGGGGATGTCCCTCTCCTGTGCAATCTGGAAAGTGCCCACATTTTCAGAGATTAAAATCATTAGAAACTAAACTGAGGACCCTAACTACTGTGCACTTTGAATTTCTGAGTTTCTCTTACTTCTTTTGCATCTTTCTCAAGGTTTGTTATCTCTCTCTCTCTGTCTGTTTCTGTCTCTGTCTGTTTTTCTCTCTGTCTCTGTCTATCTTTCTCTCTGTCTTTCTCTCTCTCTCTCTCTTTTTCTTTCTCTCTCAACCTATGTCTCCTGAGAAATAAATTATCTACCTATATTTCACAAAGAATATAGAATTCTTCAGGAAAAAAAGTATCTCAATTCCATCCCATGACATTCATGTGCCTGTTTGAAATGACTCCCTTCTTTTCCACATTTCCACCTATCACCAATCTATTCCACTGGATAAAGTATCTTTGTTCCTTTAGGAAAGAAATTTGAAAGTCATTATTTTAAGCAAAATGAGCCAGAGACAGAAAGACAAATATTATATGTTTTCATTCATTTTCCATAATTATGATAATAATTTGATGATGTAGAAGAGAATGGAATAGTGACAAAGGAGTAAGTTCTAAATTTTCCTGTAACACAGTAGGACAACTGTTGCTTAAAATAATCTTTGATATACTTCCAAATGACTAGAAAAGAAACACATAAAATGATCATTGTTTGAAAAAATGAAAATGTTTATTATTCTGATTGAATTCTTGAGTATTATATATGCATATATAAAATTACATGCACCCATAAACATGTACAACTATTTTATCTCAATAAAATTTTAAATAAAAGATTAAAGATTTAAAAAATACTTGACTACAGATAAATTCTTCAAAACTTCTTCCTAGGAAATTTCTTCTAGACATTTTTAACTCCATGTCTTCATTTATCTTTCTTTCCTCAATTTTCTCTAACCTAAAAATTTATTCCATTTTACAGTTGAAAATGTTCCTGTTTTCCTGAGATTCAAGGCAACCGAGGAAAGGATCAAGTGCTTTTTTCCCAGATGGCTGCCCTGTCATCCTAAGGAAGCCCTACAGCTTGAAGAGTGGAGCAGGGTGGGTAGTGGGTGTTTGCCTTATGCAAATCACAGCTTCATCATGCTGCATTTCATGTTTCATCCCTCCATCACCTCCTCATCCATCTTCCAACTCCCAGAGAACACTACTTGTACTAGGGGTAGATTCTTCCTACTTTATTTTTATCTTGATTGTGCTGTGGATTTGATATACCTACTCTTATGGTAATGCAAAACTAAAGCTTTTGCTGACTGACAGAGATCTGGCCTTAGGCTTATAAATAAATTTGATAGATGTTTATTCAAAAATGACAATATGGTCTTTTGTTAATTTTATCTCATCTCAGATTATGTACAGACCTAATTCACATATTTTCCACTACAGAGATTATTTCTCACTGAGATTTCCACTGATAAATTAGCTCCCAGTCCAGAAGAAGCTATAAGTGTGTTCTTTGACTATATGGTTGTACTTGATAGGTTTACTACTCATCTTTCTATGCTGATAATTTTTGAGTCCACTCCTTTCAGGCTCTTTTTGAAGATCTTTCTTTTCAATTTCACTGTTACATATTAGGATTTCACAAGGCTTCTAACTCAGCCACATTTTCTTTTCATTCTCTTGTTTCTTCCTAGATAACGTCATCCAACATAAACGCTTTCATTTTTTAATCTCTTCTGTAATTGCTCTTAACAGTTTTAATACTAGCTCTAATAATTCTGAGTTCAGATCCACACTGAGACAGCTAAAGTTTATTAATCCAAAATATAACTTATTGTCTTCCCACTCCTTCAAGATAGTTCCCATTACTTTTTTTTAATTGAAATATTTATTGGTACATTATAAATACACATCATGATTACACTCAACAATTAGAATTTGTACCAGTATATGATACAACTTAGTTCTCATTTTTCCCATAGCCCTACACACTTTACCACCACCACCCCTATATACATAAACTTTGATTTCTTTCTTTTTTGTTATAAGCTCATTATTTTTCTCCCTTCACTCTATTTCTCTTTAAGTATTTTCTATTTCACAATATATAATAAACATTCTAGAACTCATTTACATCTGTATTTTCTTATGCTAGAGAAAAGATATGATATTTAACTATCTGTGACCTATTTATTTCACTTATGAGGACGTCCTCAAAATACATCCATTTAAGTATAAATGATTCAAACTTATTTTTTATGGCAGAGTAATTCTCCATTCTATCCAGTCTCCAGTTGATGGACATTTTGGTTGTCTCCAAGACTTAGCAATCACAAACTGAGCTGCTATAAATATGGGTGCACATATGTCACTGTGGTATGAATCTTTTAATTCTTTTGTTTTCCCACTATGTCACTGTAAACATGGGTGTATATATCTAGCAGAATGATGGCCAGGTCAAATGAAACTATACTGCAAAACCACGGTGATAAAAACTACATGGTACTGGCAAAACAACAGACCCAAGGACCACTGGAGTCGATTAGAAGATCCAAAAACAACTCCAGACACACTAAGCTATCTCATTTTTGACAAAGGAGCCAAACACCCTCAGTGGAGAAAGTATAACCTCTTTAACAAATGGTGCTGGAAAAATTGGACTCTAACCTGCCAAAGACTAAAGCTAGACCTAGCTCTTTAACCATGTACTAAAATAAAATCAAAGTGGATTGGGGACCTAAATATTAATGCAAACACACTAAACTAAATATTAATACAGACACAACAAAACAGGTTAGGTAAAACTCTTGAAGACATTGGTTGAGGGAAAGATTTCATGAACAAATCTTCCATAGCACAAGAACTGGCAGAAGAAATCAATAAATGGGATCTCATCCTATTGAGAGGTTTCTGGACCTCAAAAGAAACCACCATCCAAGCGAAAAGGCAACCAACAATATGGGAAAGAATCTTTCCCCATTACTTTTTACTTCCATCCTTAGCACTGTCAACTGTGAAATCAGAAATCTGAAAAGTGCTGTTTTACAAATGTAGAGAATAACATGAAACACATCACTTAATGGAGATAACAGTCAGAAAGTTGTATGAAAGCCAAACTTAGTGCATAGATTTCTAAGTAAAAAATCTGATACAGTAATTATTCTAAATATTACAATTATTTTAACTATTGTGCTTAACTCATCATTCTCTTTCATCATTTTCTGTCATCTTAGTCCACTACGATACCCTTTTGCTCATCTTTGTTAGGAAGTTATCTTTATACATTTACTTTCTTTGACTTTTCCTGCATTAATCTATTTCAAATGATTACATCTTTCACCCATTGCACTATAACAGTTCTCTAGTGGTTCTTCTGAATTCCATTTTTACCTCTCTTCATGTTTTCCTAGGCTTTGTCTTTGGGATGATCTTTTCATGCAGCCAATCCTATCATGTCTTCCTCCAACCAGAAAACCATTTGAAAAAGTTCACTGTCCTGATGGTCAACATGACTTTTTGTCACATGCAGACAGACTTCACTCATCTCCTTCCTCTCTTCTGTCACTATGCTTTATCTGCATTGTCCCTCTTCTTAGCTTCTTAAACTCAATAATTTCCACTTCCAGGACTTACATGTTGTATTTTCTTTAGCTGGAATAAAATTTCTAACCAATCTTTGTCCCTATTTTTGGCCTAACTACCTTCTAATTATTTTCTTGTTTTAGTAAAAGTTTACATACTCTGGGAAGCTTTTCTTGGTATCTTCCTTTTCAAAAGAAAAACATTTATTCATACATTTAATGATAAAATTCATCATAGGGCATTTGTACCTGTGCGTGATATATATCTCCCCTCTTTTTTACTCTTCTCCCTCCCCCTTCAACACCTTCCTTCTTATTTGCTAAAGTTTTGTTCCCATTTTTTCCTTTCTTTTCTGTTCTTTCTTGTTCCTTTGTTCTTGTCCTCCTACTCCCGTCCTTGTTCTCCTCCTCGTATCTGAATACTTTGCTTCAATTTTCCAATATCTACAATACATTTTTCCTTAATTACATTTTCATTTTTCTCACTCAAGGGAAGCAATGCTGTATTTAAACATATATGACTGATTTATTTCACTTAACAGTAAGATCACAAGGTGCATCCATTTTGGTAGAAATGTCTCAAGCTTCTTTGTGGCAGAAGAGTATTCCATCTATTATATTTTTAAAAAACCTCACGTCTTTATCCATTTATCAGTTGATGGTCATTTAGGTTGTTTTCAAGATTTACCTGCAAGCTATGTCACTGTAAACATGGGTGTATATACATTCTTGTGGTGTGATGCTTTTAGTTCTTTTTGGAAGACAGTATGGGGAATAGCTGGGCCAAATGGGATCTCTAGTTTTACTTTTACCATTTCCATAGTGATTTCAGTCTACATTCCTATCAATAGCATAAAAGGCTTCTTTTTCCCCACAGTCCCACTAGCATTCATTATTGGTTGATTTCATGGTCATAATCATTCTTGCTAAATGAGATGTAATCTCTATACTGTTTTAATTTGCATCTCTCAAATGATAAGTGATGGTTAATAAATTCTTATCTTTTTATCTATCATTTGTACATTTTACCTGAGAAGTATTTATTTATTTCAGATGACTAGATTAGGTCCTTAAATTTGGGGAGTCTGGGTTTGCTTTTTTTTTTTAAGTTCTTTATATATTCTAGACATTAGTCTTTTTATTTTAAGAAACAGCTAGCAAAATTTTTTTCTCACACTGTAGGCTGTCTCTGCATTCTGTCAGTGGATTTCTGTTGCACAAATAATGTATAATAATGCAAAATCCAGGCTGTTGATTCTTAGTGATAGTTTCGGCGTGACCAGGATTTTGTTTATAGTCTTTGTCTACACCAGTCTTCAAAAGTTCTACCTATTCTATCTTCAAGCAGATTTAGTGGTTCTGTTTTAATATCTAGGTCTCTAGTCCAACTTATTAGAGTTTAATGCATAGTGAAAGATATGGGCCTAGTTTTAACTTCCAGCATGTAAAAAATCAGTTTTTACAGCATCATATATGAAGGAGGCTCTCTTTTTCCATCGAAGATGTTTGGCTCCATGGTCAGTAGTAAGGTGGCTGAGTAGTTTAGAGTTTTTTTATATCTTCTAATCTGTTCCATTGATTCTCGGGTCTGTTTTCTTGTCACTATTAGGTTGTATTATTATTATTATTATTATTATTATCATTATCACTATTATTATTATAGCAGATTTGTAGTACAATTTCAAGTCAGGGATCATGACGTCCCCTGCCTTGCCTTTGTTGCTCAGAATTGCTTTTGCTATTCTAGGTCTCTCCTGGTTCTACTCGAATTTTAGCACTGTGTTCTCTAATTCTATGACATATGTCATTAGGATTTTGATTAGGATTGCATTAAATCTGTGTAACAATTTTTGGAAGTATGGCCATTCTCACTATATTGGTTCTTCCTGTCCAGGGACAAGGACATCATTTAATTTTATCTATCCTCTTCAACCACTTTTTTCAGAGTATTATAGTTTTCCATATAAAGATCTTTTGTTTCCTTCATTACATAGATTCTGAATTCTTTCTCTTTTTAGATGTTATTGTGAGAGTTGTTTTTCTAATGTCTCTTTCACTGAGATTATTATTTGTATACAGGAATGCTATTGATTATTCAGTGTTGACTTTGTAGCCAGCTAAGCTACTGAATTTGGTTATTAAATCTGGAAGTCCCTGATGAAGTTTTTTGAATCTTCTATATAAAGTATCATGTCATCCACAAATATAATTTAACATCTTCCTTTGCTCTTCTTATTCCTTTCATTTCTTTCTTTTGTCTAGTTAACATTTTCATAACTTTATTGGAAAAGGGCAGTGAAGGTAGACCTTATCTTGTCTCTGATTTTAAAGTGAAAGCTTTGTTTTTGTTCATTTACTATGATATTGGCTGCTGGTTTGTCACAAATAGCTTTTGTCAGATTGAGATAAAGACCATCTATTCCAGTTGTCTGTAGGGTTTTTTAAAGGAGGAATAAGTGTTGATTTTGTCAAACACTTTTTCTACATCTGTTGAGGTGATCAGATAGTTTCGTCTTTGACTCTGTTAATATGATATATTAAATTTCTTGATTTACATATATTGAACTATCCTTGCATCACTGGGATAAACCCTTCTTGTTTGTGGTGTACAACCTTTTTGATGGCTTGCTGCCTGTTTGTCAGTATTCTATTAAGGGAGAGTGGTCTGCCTGCAGTTTTCATTTGATTGGATTCTCTGTGTTTAGAATCAGGCTAACTATGTTAGTTACTCTTCTTTCATTGTTGAGACAAAACACCTAACATCCTGATTGAAAGAGAAGGAGTTCATGTGGCATACAGTTTGTAGAGGTTTCAGTCTGTGATCTGCTGACTCCAAGGCAGGGATGGCAAACAACAAGCCTCACAGGGGAGAAACAACATGGCACACAAAGCAGCAAAGATAATGGGAGGGGTTTCTGCATCTTTCTGCCTCTTCTATCACATTCAGACTATCAGGACTAGAGTGGTGCTATACCTCTCACTCATGTGTCGTGGTTTAGTAATCACACACCCTTAATCCCAGCATTGCAGATTTCAGCTTCAGCTGCCTCTGATCTGATGAGACTTTGGGGACATCCAGACCAAAATCATAGCAGTAATGCTTGCTTCCAGGAATGAATTTGGGAGTATTTCTTCCCTTTCAAATTCATTAAAGAGTTTGAGAAATAGCAACATTAACTCTTCTCTAAATTTATTGTGGAATTAGACAGTGACTATGTCAGAGTCTGGGCTTTTCTTTGTCAGTAGATACTTTTTAAATGTATCTTCAGTTTTGTTAACTGATATTGGCTTATTTATTTCTGATATCTTTCAATCAGTTATTTTCAAAAAATTTGTCAGGTATCATCATGTGTCATTAAATCAATTCAACTTTTAAAAATAGAATGTTATTGCCTGGCATGAGATGAAAGGAATAAAAAAGAACAGAACAGAATAGATCATGCAGTACACACCATTAGGGTTTAGTACTATTTTTTAAGTTGTATGTGTGTTTGCATGTGTGCTGCTGATAAAAGAAAATGCACTTTTCCTACTGTTAGTCATAGTCAAGTCAGAAAGCATAAGTTTGAAAATCACCCTAGGGTGATGCCTACCATTTGTGACCTTTCATAACTCCAGTATTTTGCTTTGTAATATGAAAACAGTGACACTTTTCCTGAATATCAACCTCAGAAGTATTCATGTACCATTAAATTAGGAAATGAAGTAAAGTAAGAATTAATTTTCCTTAAATAATGTTTCAAAATATAAATCATTTAATCATTTCCTAAATTTGGGCTCCTTTCTTCATCAGCCACCGTGATACTGTCGGGTAAGGAATGGAGTACTGAATCTTTTCTTACAGGCCCTCCTACTTCTGTTAAATGAAATGGGTCCCTAACTGGGCCAGCAAGGCTGAGTTCCAATCTTGTCTGCTGGCTTTCAGTTTAAAATTTTTTGTAAGTTACAATAAATCCTTGAAGTTTCTTTTGTCATCATTGTATTGAAACATGACTTTCTACATGACTAAGTTTTGTATATATATATATATATACATATATATATATATACAAGTTATATGTATACATATATATGTATATGTATATATATATATATATTAAGTGGCAATAATTTTATAAAAATTGATCTCTTCTTTTTCTCAATTCCTTTTCTTTCTTCATCAGATACATTCATAGTTTCTTTTCTAAGTGCAATATATACACTAAGACTCATAGTTTGGTCTCTTTGCAAAAGTTTTCTAGCACATAATACCTGACTATCTTTCAAATTTATCATTAATATATTTATAATCATATTATTTTAAAAATCAAGCTAAATGAATGCAGTCATGAATTTTTCTTAATTTGTGTCTACTGTTATTTTATTTATGATTGGGCATGCTGCCTCTTCAGACTACTCTATCTCAAAAATGAAAGGATGCATACTCAAGATATACTTGGAAATCTAGAATCTTCTCTGTAAAAATGATACTGTTCATTATTCCTATTGTTATGCTTTCAGCTTCTTGCAGATTACATGTGTATAGGGATTGAAAATTAGGTATGACTCCAAAGAAAAATGGGATTATGACTCAATCAAAATACATTTTATGAAATAGCTGAAATAATTGCCACAATTCAACTGTTCTAAAGATTTACTATTTGACTCTGCCTTGATTCGCACTGAAGAGTCCATCTTCATCACTTCTTCACTGTCTACAGATTTTGCATGTTCCATTAAAAAATGAAATAAGAAGGATGAAGTAATTAAGGATTGAACAACTCAGTGAACTTGTAAAATAAGAAGTATTTGCAATGCCTAAAAAAAAGTTTGCTATTAAAACACAGATAGGGCTGGGGACTTAATTCAAGTGGTACTGCACCTAATTTGGAAGCATAAGGGCCAGAGTTAGATCACCAGTAACACACACGCACACACACACACACACACACACACACACACACACACACACACAACTATAATTACCAAACACTAAAGGGGAATGAAGAGATTTGTGCAAGCAGCTTCAATCTCCTCTATGTATGTGGCTTCACTGATTTCATACATCCCTCAAGTTGGACACCTCCTAGAAGTAATGCCAAAAACTAAATTAACCAACTTATTCCCAAAATAGTTCCAGAAATTCAAATTAAAGCACTAAGCATTGATACTAATTACTTACATTGGTTTTTTTACCTTTCAATAAATGTCTTTTTACCACAAATGGTTTAAGAGATCTGTCTTAATTTCTGCTTATGCAAAAGGAAAAGAAAATTGAACATAATAGTTTGAATAGACATAACTTTGAAAATAATTCACCTTCTGAGTGAGCTAATCCTCAGTTTGGAATAGTGAATATTTCAGAAACATGTAAAACATTTCTAAAATCTGATAACAATATTTATTTGAATCTATTGCATAGTTTATTTTTGAATAGTATCACATATTTGAAAGCTGCATAATAAACACTGTATATAGAATATCTAATCAGCACAATCACAATTTTTTTTCAATTTTCACATATAAATAATGCTTCAAAATGTATACTCTCTCATTCTACTCTTACTGTAATATTTCATGACCAAGTCCTCTGGAGTCTAGAACCTTCACTTTATTCATTAAGAATATGAAGGAATATTATTTGGATGACTTTCCTCAGAGACAGAATAAATACCAGGATCAGATTTTAGGTATGCACTAATTAGGCAGAAATTTCTTCTGTGAAATGAATGTAAAACTCAGGAATATGAAAATAGAAAAATTTTATTGGAAAAAAAATGTAGTATTTTCTAGTATTAATCATTTAGTTTTTTTCTTAAGTTATCATTGCACACTATTTATGATTCATTTTCTACATATTTTATTTAAACTGAATTATCATATGTTATATTTTCCAATAGAAATCAGAAATACACATCACATTTTCAGACAGGAATTTGAATAAATTTCCTTCAGTTCAAATGTTGAGTTGAAATGTATACCTTCTGTTTTTTATCTAATCCTAAAACTTGAGTAATCACTGAAAGAAAGTCTTAATTTGTGAAATATCTCACTTAATTACAAAAACAATACTAATGTATTTTGAATTAAATGTTGCCAATGAGATATTAAACTAATGAAAAGTAAATTGTGTTAATGACTTTTACTGCTACTCTTCATTTTGTAATAAAAATTAGACCTCACCTTGAGTTTATCTGTTTTGCATCACCTTTAAACAAGGCGAAGAGTTTCACTAACCTCTATGTCAATCATTAAAAATTATTCAAAGCAGGAAATGTAATAATATGATCTGAGTCTATAACCAGAGGGCAGACATCATCCAAAACACTTTATATTGCTTATTTCAATGTCACAGAAAGTAGATATTAATCTGACCATAGTTATTGATTATATATTTAAATAATTTTTGAAGAAATAATTTATTTCAGGATTTCTGAAATATGGCCTTAACATGTTTCTTTCCTGATGATATGTTTTGGTGTTATTCCAGGTCACATTCAGTAAGTATCCTGGATTGTATTGCAGAAATGTGTATATTTTAATTTATCTATATTTCAACTAATTTTGATCTGTGGTTTCTTTTCAATCACAGTGAATTTAGAAAATTAATTAACTTGAAGACAAAATACCAAAACAAGATTATGTGAGAGCCCATCTCTAAGACCACATAAGAAATAAAATGTCATCTGTCATTTTAATTTACTGTACCCTTATCACATAACTATCAAATGATATCGTTCTGACATTTAGAAGAAAGATGGTATGCATAATAAATGTCAAGGTTTTTTTTCCTCCAAATACAACTTACTTTTCAAAAGCATAGTAACAAAAGCACAGGTATCATGAAATTTGCTCTCATTTCACACTGTAAGCTTTGCCTAGAAACACATCAGCCAAACCTGATATCTGTTGCCTAGCAACCATCTGACAATTGTACTCCTTAGATGACCTGGATATATATCTAACTGTTAACCCTTATGCAACTGAATTAATTAAAAACTTAGAAACACTTAAGTCTCCTACACAAAAGAATATTAAAGTAGAATTTAATTTTAACCTTGAATAACTAAAGAGGTTAATTTTCTTATTAAAGGAATTAAGGAACTAGGTCTAAGCACAGTAAGATATTTTTAAAATAGTAATAAATTATTAAAAAGGAATACTGGCTTGAATTTTTTCATGTAGTAGACTTGAGAATAAAAAGCACACTGACTAATTCTTGTAAGTGCAACTGCAGCTTCCAACTTTTATATATAAGCATTTTCTCGAATCTTAAATGTCACAAAAAATAAAATCATTGAGAGTAGATCAGTTTTATCAGTGACAGATTTCTCCAATGCTTAAAACAATAATCATAAAACTAAACAAAGAGATGTTTAGGCAAGCATTCAGGAAAACATGTTAAACTCTACTATAAATATGGAGCAATAAAATTAAGAATTACATCTGTTGAAAATAGTTATACATCCAGAAAAATACTTCCTGAATATATTACACAGACATTCACAAGTGAAAGCTAAAAAGGCAAAGACAAAAACTGAAAGTCTCTACAAAATAGACTGTAAATAAATGTTTCCATTTCTTGACACTGAAAAATAATCAAGTGCTTTCTTGAAGGCTCTGAAATATTTTACTTAGAATGTACATTTCCACTTGTGAAAACCAAGTGTTTAAAGTCCTTCCAAAAACTGATTGTAAATAGAAAATAATTCTTTATCACAATGGCTAAACAATTAGATTTTATGTGGCTACAAGTGGGAAAAAATGTTAATATATATCTATGTATCTCTATGTTATGTACAGTAATTTGAAAAATTAATTCAGAGGAAAATTATCTTGTTACATATTTAAATTTTTAATTTATTAAACTTTTTATTAAGAATGTTTTTGTAGCATAATTGAATGGAAGTATGATGAATAACAATTTATCAAAACCGAACTAAAAAATAAAACTGATTTATATATAGGCCAGAGATTTGCAATATTAGCAGATGGTCTCTACTAAAACTTCAATTCTCCAAAGATAAAAAAATAATATAGATGGGGCCAGGGATTTAGCTCAGTGGTTCCAGCGCCTGCCTTGCAAACACAAGGGCCCAAGTTTGATCCCTGGTAACCACATACAACAAAGTGGGGCATGGTGACTCACACTCACCAGCAATCAGTACCACGTACCACAATGCTGGGCATGATGGCTAACACCTGTTATCCCAGCACTTGGAAGGTAGAGGCAGGAAGATTGCTGAGTTCAAAGCTGAGTTCAGGACCAGCCTGAACTACAACATAAGATCTTGTCTCAAAAAAAAAAAAATACTAAAATTAATAACAATAATAATATAGCTAATTACAAATGCCTTTTCGAATATATCATGTCAATTTAAAATAATAAAATCAGTGTTACCATTCACTTTATTTATAAAGTGATAAATGTAATTCAATTGATTATTTTTAAATCAACTAAAGATTTTCTTAGTGTTCTCTTGGCAAAAAGTAAACTATAGAATTTGAAAGAGCACAAAGAGAAAAATGAAGTTATTCATAATTTTAAGCATTTTGCATCAAATAGAAAAAGAAAACATAATATCTATAATGAAATTAGATTCAAGTTAGACTGTCTATTTTGTTTTTTACTATGAGGAAAAGGATATTCCCAAAGATGGAAAGAAAAATAAAGACCAGGTAACAATGAAGAAAAAAGCACTTTTGAAAGAGAGACAGGACAGGAAATCCTGGAAAAGGAAGGCAAGGTTCTAGAATACAGATGGAAGGGCATCACCTGATATTAGGACTAAGGAGTCTGGGTAACAACAAATACTCAATTTTTATGTTGTGGTGAAATTTGGGCAGAGATAGGTATAGATGTATAAAGCAAATTTCCTTTCTGGTGTTTCCCTTTCACTGAAGTAGCCAGCTAGATTTTTTTTTTCTTCTTTTCAAAGACGAAGAAAAGGCAAATAACTTTCCTATCACCGTTTCTCCAATAATATCTAGGGAAGTTCAAAGTATATCCGGGAAGGCCCCCATGATGGCAGCCATGATTGGTTCCAGCTTTACCCTAAATTTAATTAGCTAAAATGGCTACCTGTGGGTGTGAAACAGTCAACACTGCTAAAGAAGAGCCAGGATCAGCTGGAGCAAGCATTTTCACACACAGGTAGGAAAATGTCTTTCAAATGTTCCAGCCATGCTTCTTTAAGCGTCATATATTCTGTAGGGGATAACCACAAAAGACATAGAACAAAAGAATGATTACCTTGTATGATAAAAACAGGAAAGAATCTAACTTTGCGTACATATAGACTTTACTACACATGTTTTCAAAAATTGTACAGTTTTGACCATTCAAGTTTGGTACCAAATAAACACAGAAAACGCGTTTAGGCTTTGGAGCTTCTAAGTTATGTGAGTTTGGGCAAGTTAAAAAGTGTCATGAGATTAAATTTTTCTCAGGAGAGCAATATCTTATTAAATGAAATAAATTTATGTATGTAAAATACTTGGCAGGGTGTCTGGCAAACAAAAGTTTCTTAAAAATAAAAGAGGAAAAGGCTATAAATAGACTTGAGAAAATAGAACAAGTTCTTTGCACTTTTAAACATATTTACATTAATTCTGAT
>PVIR01010698.1:0-49219 GCA_004026965.1 Petromus typicus | reverse complement strand
GGGCCAGCCTGAACCACAAAGTGAGACCTTGTCTCAAAAAAAACAAAAACAAAAACAAAAAAAACCTTAAAAAAAAAAACAAACTACCGACTAACCCATAGACCTTGCCCTCGATCCCCCGATTGTCCCACTTGTGTCCTTTTTCTGGACCAGGATCCGATCCAAGGTCACACCTGACATAGCGGCCACGCCTCCTCGTCCCACGGTCTGGGACACCGTGGACACGTCCGTAGGCCGCCCGCCCTCTGGGTTTGTCTGCTGCTCCCCACTGAACCCTAGGCTACCGCAGCAGCGATTCCGCTGAGGTCGTGTTGAGCAGCGATGGCTGAGCCTGAGTGACGTGGGCTTGGTCCCGTGGCTAGGGGGTGTCGCCACGTTCCTGCCTGTAAAGTCTCCGAATTTCCCTTTGTAACTAGTGAGTATCTGGGGGAGATGCCTCATAAGGAGGCTGGACCTGGGGCTCTTAAGGACTGGGAGAACGCTCACAAACGGAGGGCGATCAGGCCACGTGAAGCAGCAACCGGGAGCCCGTGGACACGCGTGGGGCGCCGGTCACGCGCGAGCATCTTCACAAATGGGCCCTGGCAGCCTGCAAACCTGACGCGAGATGCCGCTTGTCACCAGGGTGCGAGGCTGAGCGCGGCTGGGTGAGGTCTTGCAGATGTCAGTGGTCTCAGAGATCTCCCCTGAGCTCCTCCTCTATAATCGCAGCACCAACCGTCCGGCTCCGCACTCTTCAACGTTAGCGCCAAATATCGGATTTGCAGGGAGGGAAAACGGTAGTCAGCACGCCCTTCACATGGAGCAATGCGCATGCGCCCGAAGGGGACGTGGGGCGGGGCCTCGCGCGGGGCGGGGCCTCAGCGCGCGTGCGCTCTAGCGGTCAGCCGCTGCCGGGATGGAAGGAGAGTGAGTAAACAAGCGGGGGGCGGCCGGCCGGGCCTCGCACATGGCGGCCGGAGCCGGGGCGGGCCGCGGTGGGGCCCGGCCAGGGAGGCCGAGGGGCGCCCTGCGGCTCCGAGGGCTGGGGCAGGGGCACGGGACTACGAGATCCAGGGTCGGGGCCGGGGTTTGGGGTTCCCCGGCGGGGGATTCGGACGTCCGGGTCCCCTGGCCGCGCAGCAGCCCCAGTCCTGGGGGTCGAGCCTCCGCCTTATTTAGCACGGAGCTGCCTCCTCGCCCCTGTTTTATTTTCCATCTCGAGACGTCTTCCCAAGTCAGAGTTGGCGGAGCGGCGGGGGTTGACCTTCCCATTCAGCTGCCTCAGCCTCCCGAGTGCTGGGGTGATAACAGGTGTGCGCCGCGCTGCTGCGCTGAGGCCGGGCTTTTCAATGGCGCTGGGGATCGGTAGAACCTGCTCGCTGGGCCAGCGCTGTATCCCTGAGCTGTACCCCAGCCTCCAGGCTGGCGCGATGGTGTGAGGAGGCTGCCCCGCAGCGACGCGGGTGCGGAGCCTGCGGCTTGACGGGGGACGCCACCCCGGCGCTTGGGGATGCGCGGGACGGCGTGGAAGTGTGTCTCCCTCCACGTGTGCTGAGCCGGACAAAGTACATCCGGTAGTTTTAAGATAAACCAGGTGTTGAGTGAAGTTTGCAGCCAGAGACACTGCCACAGGGACTTCTGACCTCTGCCTGTTGGGAGCTCGAATCCCCAGCCGGTTTTTTTTAAGTTTTTTTCGAGACGGGATCTCGCATTGTAGTTCAGACTGATCCTGAACTGAACCTCGACCTCAGCTGTCCTGCCTCAGCCTCCCTAGGGCTGGAATTACTGGCGTGCGCCACCACGCCCTCACTGTGGTATGTGGTTCTGATTGCTGGCAGGCAGGAGTCACCGGCCTGGCATTGTTGTATGTGGTTATCGAGGATGACCTTTCGATAGCAGAACCGGCGACCGAGCCGCTGGGCTAAATCCCCAGCCCCACCCAGCCGGCTTTGATACCTGGACTGATACAGAGCGGAGAGAGCTTTGAAACAGAAGTGCAAAGGTAGAAGAGAGGACTACTGGAAATTAGTAGTAACCCTAGCCGCTGGAGGTCCGCGTGGGTGGGTCTTCCGGCCGGTCTATCCTGTCCTCCCCGATTCTCCAAGTACTTCAGACCTTTAGGCTTACTATGGGGACAAGCTCAGGAAGTATTTATGGAGTTAATATGAGAAATTTTCTAGGCTGGGAATCAGGAAGTCTGGATCTCTTTATGAAACAGGCAAAGGCTTTGGGGAGTAAATACATCTTGCTTTATTTGTTTTTGGGGGACAGGGCCTCACTTGTGGTTTAAGGTAGGCGTTGACTTTGCAGTGATCCCCCTGCCTCAGCCTCCCAAGTGCTGGGGTGACAGGAGAGTGTCACCGTACCTGGCTTGCACAATTTGAAAGCTCCAAACTGAAAAGGACTCTTCATAATGGTACCTACAGTGGGACCCTTGAAACGGCTTCACAGTTAGAGCCTGGAGTTAGAAATGAGACTTACGAGCAGGGTTGGAGGGCTGGTGTAGCTCATGGATGGAGCAGGTGCCTAGACAACGGGGCCCTGAAGAGAAAAAACAGCAAAGAAATGTAAGCAGACTTATTTCTAGGACTTGCTCTTGATTTGTACAACCACTTAAGAAAGGAAAGATATCTTTATCAAGGTATCGGCCAGGGATTTAGCTCTGTGGTCCCTCAGCCTGGCAAGTGCTAGGTCCTGAGTTCGATTTCCAGTGACATACCACAGTGGTGGGTGTGGTGGCTCAGGTCTGTAAGCCCAGCACTCAGGAGGCAGAGGCAGGGGGATTCACGGGAGTTCGAAGCTGGCCTGGGCTACATAGTTCAGAGCTACAGAGACAGCTTGAACTACAAAGTGAGACCCTGTCTCCAAAAAAAAAAAAATTTGATGAAATCTAAGATCTGGGGCTGTAGCATAGTGGGTAAGCACTTGCTAGTACACAGCACCACCACTACCTGAAGATTTTACCTCTTTACTTCCAGGAATTTAAATCCTGGTTTTGTAGTCCTGTGGGTTAGCCCCTGCCCTTCGAAGTGAAACAGTTGCATTATGTGTGTCTTTCTGAGCCTTGGTGGGTTTTAAAAGTTTCTCCTTTGTTTCCTGCTGCTTCTCAGAGTTGGGCTTGCAACCCCAACTCGGATAGCTACATTCTGTCTAGTATAGTAAGGAGAAAAACTCAGTAGAGTGAGGTAGCTCTGTAATCTCAGCCCTGGGGAGGCTGAGACATGAGAAACCCTTGGAATGCAGACCAGCCTCAACCGTGTAGCAAGCCGTCCCCAGCAGAGCAAAACACGCATGCAAGGAGGAGGAGATGGTTACAGCAGATAGCTAGGGATCGCGGGGATGACAGTAACAAGAGCATAATAATAACCCTGCTGCTTCAGGAGTGCTTCCATTCTGGAGGTCCCCTCGGGTGTTCTCTGTTGCTGCGTGCCGGAGCCCTTCCTGCTCATCCGCCCTCTTGTCACCGATGAGTTAATGGGCACTTCCGGCACTTCCGGGGTTTGTGCCTTTGGGATGTTAACACTTTCTGAGTCATTTATCCCAATAATGTGTTCCCACCCGGGCTAACAAGCGGTGTTTGTTTGCTTGAAGGAGTCTCCGCGTGTGGCCCAGGCTGGCCTTGTACTCATGGTGACCTTCTGCCCCAGTCCCTGGAGTGCTGGGGTCACAGCCAGGTGCCCCCACGCCTCGCTAGAGTCAGATTTTACATGTGCTCATCTGTGGGTCACAGGTGTGCCCGGGCTCCTCACCAGCATATCCCTGCAGCTGTGTGCCTCGAAGGGGGCGGCGAGAGTAGTGGTCCCACGCTGAGGATGACGGGAGCCCGGGCGCAGCTGGGCCGCCTCCCCCATGTTGCAGTTCCACTGTGAACTGCGGAGGAAGGGGCCGGTGGGGGGCTCAGAGGTGGTGGTGCTGTGCACTTCCGATGCTTTCCTCAGCCTGCTGACTAGTAGTTGCTCAGGCTGACCTTGAACTTGGAGTCCTCCTGTCTCAGCTTATTTATTAGTGTGACAGCAACTCCAGTTGGTGGGCCCCTTGTCACCGTCCGAGTGTTCATTCTGAGTTCACTACAGAGTCTAAACCAAACGAATCAAAGGGCAGGGGGATGGCTGCAGACGTTTTCTTCCTTCTTGTTTTGAGACAGGCTTCTCCCTGTGTCGCCTTGGCTGGCTGGCCTTGGACTAGAGATCCTCCTGCCTCAGCTTCCCAGATAGCTGAGGTTCCCAGAACTTACCCCACACTGGGCTGTCTAGCTTTTTGATAGCAAAAGTCTCTAGAAAATACTAGACTGCTCCATCAGACTTTTGTCTCTGATCAGCTTGATCCAGGTAAAATTTAAATTTACACACGGCGAATGGACCCACATGGGGACCGAGCTCTGTGGCCAGCGTGCCCATCCACGCAGTCCGCATTCTGCGCGCTGCTCCCCAAACCGCTCAGCTCCCAGCAGCCACAAGGCTGCCTTTGTCAGTAGCGCAGGGTGCCGGGGGTGGTGTCGCAGGGTGTGGTCTCCCTCCCGGAGCACAGCTCTTTTGATAGGCCGAGGTACAGGTCCTGTCCCTCCCTTTGACCGCTGAGTCGGATTCCGGCAGGTGTTGACACTGCATTTGTAACTGATTGTTTCCATGGTGGCGGGGGTGGAGTCCCACACCTGTCATCCAGCGCTTGGGAGGCTGCAGCAGGAGGATCTCAAATTCAGGGTCCACCTGGGCTTCATAGTGACTTCAAGATCAGGTTGGGCTTCAGAGCAAGACCCTGCCTGAGAAAACAATGAGTCTGGTCCCGTGGGTCGCGCACCTTGAGTCCCCCCAAAATACATGAAACCAGGGGAACGCCAGATCTGCACACGCAGAACCCCACAGTGACTCCGGGCACACGCCCTGTCACCAGCGTGAGGAATGAGAAGTGAGGGAAGGTAACACCCATCAGAACTGGTCTGCACGTCCCTGTTGACAGCTGCTGCTCACTGTTGTCCGCCCCGGTGGTTTTTAAATTTCCTGTTGTGGTACTGGGGCTCCCACCTGGGTCCTCCGCCCCCCTCCGCCTGTCGGGCCTCTTCTGGAGAAGCGCACTGGGGTTGTTATGTAGAGGCCAAAACAGCGCGTCTGGAAGTTTGTCTGTAGTGCACAAACGAACGTGAAGTCCCGAGCCTCAGAGGCTGACAGGGGCCCTTTTGCACACAGAAGCAACTAAAGAGCAGGTCTAGTAGAAATAGTAAGTGTGGGGGCCGGGGAGTTAGCTCAGTGGTTCTGGCGCCTGTCTCGCAAGCGCAAGGGCCCGGGTTCGATTCCCCGGTAACCACATAACAATACTGGGCGTGAAGACTCACGCCCAGCAGCAACCAGTGTCACGTACCACAGTGCCGGGCGTGGTGGCTCACGCCTGTCATCCCAGCACTCGGGAGGCAGAGGCAGGAGGATTGCTGTGATGTGAGTTGGAGGCTGAGCTCAGGGCCAGCCTGAACCACAAAGCGAGACCCTGTCTCAAAAAAAAAAAACCCTAAAAAAAAAAAAAAAAGAAAAAAAGAAATAGTGTGTGTGTATGTATGTGTGTGTATACGTGTGTATGTGTATGTATGTTTGTGTATGTATATGTTTTTGTGTGTGTGTGTGTGCGCACACGCCTCTGTCCATGACAACACCTGAGGAAGATTAGAAACAGTGGCGCGTGTTGCTGAGCTGTGTGATGTGTTCACGTCTCCTCACAGCACACCGTGAGAGTCACATTTCAGTTAGAATTCAGTTCATAGTTTTTCAGTTTTCGTACTAAAAAGGGCTTTCAGACTGAGCCACATCCTAGACCTTGTTCTACTCTCATTTTTTATCTTAAGATGGGGTCCTGTTCTGGTACCTGAGCTGGCCTGGAGCTTCTGGGCTCACGCTGTCCTCCCGCCTCAGCCTCCTGAGTCATCGGGACGGTGGCCACGCACACACCGGGCAGGGTTCACATTCTCAGATTTGGTGGCGGTTTCCTTCTCTTCTCAGAAGGCCAGTGTTTAACCTGGAGGAATTTGGTGATTAACCATGGGCCTGACTCACTTGCTTGGTTAACAACAAACAGTGAGTTTCTCTGCCTCTTTATATTGTTCCTCTAAATTTAAAAGCAGAGCACGGTAGGACACCTGTCGTCCCCGCTGCCCGGGAAGCTGAGGAGGCCGGCCCGGGCAGCACAGTGAACCTTGTCTCGACAGACACACACACAGATACACTCGCACGCGCACACACGCACACACACACCCCCAGTGTTCCCTCGCGTGAGGTTCCCCGTGGGGCCGTGAGCACTGGGGTAGAGTCCTTTGACCCTGCCCTGCTCTGCATCGCTCTTTTTTGTTTTCCTAGTGTCCGAGAGTGAACTCAGAACCTTTTGCTTTCGAGGCTGCTGCCAGAACCACTGAGTTGAAATCTTTAGCCCTGTGTTTCTCATTTTTTAGAGGCCTAAACAGGTCATTGGAAGGATGTTTCTTAACTAGCGGTGGTGATGACACACACCTGCAGTTCCAGCACTCAAAGAGGCGGAGGCAGGAGGATCTTCATGAGTTCGAGGCCCGCCTGGGCTCTGTAATGAATTCAAGACTTAATATCTTGCCCCAAAGTCTTTTAGAACAATTTTAAAATCCACCTACAGGGCCAGGCATGTAGCTCAGTGGCACAGCAGCTGCCTGGCCATTGCAAGATCCTGAGTTTGATCCCTGATAATTGCAAAAAAAAGTCTGAAGCTTAAATTTTGTTCAAAATTTTTACTGTTCATAGTCATATTTTTTTGAAGTTTAGAATGTTAGAGGAAGTGAAAAGAACTAGTTTCCTAAGAAACTTGACTAGTTACTAGAGAGTAAAAGCATTATCGTATAGATTTTACTGAATTTCTACCTGTTGTATTTAATATCAGTTGGGCCTGTGGACTAAGCCTAGAAATTGGTTCACAAGAGCATTTATATGCTTGATTGTTATGTGAATACATGTACATGGATGAGTAGAAGGGTAGGAGTTAATAAAGCCAAATGGCATCAGTACTGAGTTACATACGAAAATCATAGTGGCGGTGGCCCCTGCCTGTGATCCCGCCCACTCGTGAGGCTGAGGCAGGAGAATGGGCAGTTTACCAAGACAGCTCTCAAAAAGTCCAGGGGCCAGGATGTATTTTCGTGCTCCAGTCCTCGCTGGCATGCGTGAGACCCTAGGTTCAGTCCCTGCTGCAGAGAGACCTGAAGCCTTCCCAGTTCTGGGGAGCGTTAGACCAGGGTGTCGGGGTTCAGTCGCTATTCTCACCTGCTGAGATGTGGTCTGTTCTTTCGCAAAGCTGAACATTTGCTGGCTATTGTCTTGCTGGTGCCACGGAGAACCGAAGCCCATCGTCCAGTCCGGCACCCCTGCATCCTACAAGGGAGGTAAAGTATCTCAAAATACATTCTCTTAAATTTTGAACCTTAATTAAAATACCAGAAAAGCCAAGTGTGGTGGCACACGCCTGTAATCTCAGCATTTGGGAGGCTGAGGCAAGAGGGTTGCCTTGAGTTCAAGACCAGCCTGGGATACATACTGAGACCCTGTCTCAAAACAAAAAATAGATTAAAGATCAGTGATCTTCTGTGTACTTTTCTGGAACTGGAGACGAGATGCGCCGTCAGGACCGTGGAGACTGGGCGGTAGGGGGCCAGCTTGCGGGGAGCAGCTCCTTTTTGCGTACTCTTGCACACCAGCTCGATCTTGGGCGGACGTTTCTCTCCCTCAGAGTAGTGAAAATCCTTCTTTGAGTCCAAGAAATCCGAGGCCCTGACTTGTGTGAGAACTTATTTTTTCTTTAGTTTTGGGAATTGAATGCAGGACCTCTAACGTGCTAAATCGAGCGCTGGACTCTGATCCCTTCCCCGGCTTTATTTTTAATTTTTTTTCTTTGTACTGGAATTGGAGCTGAGGATCTTACACTTCCTTTTAAGATTTTCTCAGTCTCTGCTGCATGCAGTGCTCCTGCCCAGCGCAGCTTTCGAGCTGAGTACAGAGCGCGTCCCCACAGGAAGACAGGGAAGCTTCTAAATGACCAGGCCAGGAATTGCTGCTGTGACATCTTCCTTCAACTGAAACTGTTAAACCTACAGACTGAAGGTTTTTAGTGGTTATATATGAATAATTGAAAGGGAATAAAAACATAACGGACCATGTTTATTGAACTTTAGGGAATACTTCTTCTCTAGGCAAAAGTTGTAACTTCTGTCTCTCTTAGATCATAGCAAGATGGATATTCCAAATCCCCCCACCTCCAAGTGTATCACGTACTGGAAAAGAAAAGTGAAATCTGAATATATGCGGCTTCGACAGCTCAGGCGGCTGCAGGCCAACATGGGCGCCAAGGTGACCAATGCCTGGGGGCCCGGGGTGCGGCGCCGCCCCGGCGTGGAGAGGCTGGAGTTTGTGTTTTTCTTTTTTTTCTTGGGTTTTGAAATCTCAGCAGTGTTCTCCTCGGCTTTGCTAGGCTCTGTATGTGGCAAATTTTGCAAAGGTTCAAGAGAAAACCCAGATCCTCAACGAAGACTGGAAGCAGCGCCGCGTGCAGCCTGTGCAGCCCATGAAGCCCGTGAGCGGGCACCCTTTCCTCAAAAAGGTGCTCGGGGCGGCCCCGGGCTGCGGGGGGTGGGCTCTGACCTGCCGGATCGGCTTGGGATAACCGGGGGGAGTCGGCACTTAAAGCATAAGCTTTTCACCTCTTGTCCTCGAGAAATGGCTGCAGTTGTGACAGTCGTAGAAAAACATAACACTTACCTTTTTTTCTTTGTGTGGTATCAGGGTTCGAACTCAGGACCTTGCACTTGCCACACAGGTGCTGCCCGCCTGAGCTATATCCCCACCCTCAGCTTTATATGTAAAGCTCCAGAGCAACCATTTTTAGCCCTTGTTTTACCCCTCAAATCCTTTTCTTTCTTCAGTCAAAGTCTCACTATAGTTCAGGATGGCCAGGACTCATGGTGATCTTCCTGCCTCAGCCTCCTGAGTGCTGAGATCACAGGTGCACACCCTGTGGCTGGCTCCTTGAGCACTTTGACGTGGAGAAGGACTGCCTAGGTTGATGCACAGAGAAGCACTTGACCGGAGACCTTCCTTCTTGTATATTCATTCATTAAACTGAATTGTATTTTTTTATTACTGTGGGTTGAGCCCATAGGGCCTTCACACTTAAGCCAACCCCCAACTCTTCATTTATTTGTTTTTCTTTTGAGAAAAGATCTTGCTTAGTTGCTCAGCCTAGGCTTGAACTTTGGATTCTCCTGCCTCAGCCTCCCGGAGTGATGAGATTACAGGCATGAGCCACCTTATCCAGCTTGAATTGTGAATTTCAAAAGAACATTCTAACCTTTAGAGAGATCATTTTTTAAAAATAGAAAACAGGGGCCAAGGAGTTAGCTCAGTGGTTCCGGTGCCTGTCTTGCAAGCCCAAGGGCCTGGGTTCGATCCCCAGTAACCACATACAATACTGGGTGTGGAGACTCACGTCCAGCAGCAACCAGTACCACATACCACAGTGCCGGGCGTGGTGGCTCACGCCTGTCATCCCAGCACTCGGGAGGCAGAGGCAGGAGGATTGCTTTGATGAGTTTGAGACTGAGCTCAGGATCATGCCAGCCTGAACTACAAAGCGAGACCCTGTCTCAAAAAAAAAAAAAAAAAAAAAAAATAGAAAACAGGGAGGGCTGGGGATTTAGCCCAGTGGTTCTGGTATCTGCCTAATAAAACCCAAGTTTGATCCCCGGTACCATATGCACGGTGGCTCACGCCTGTAATCCCAGCACTCGGGAGGCAGAGGCAGGAGGATTGTGTTCGAGGATGGCCTGAGCTACATAGTCAGTTCAGGGCCAACCTGAACTACAAAGCGAAACCTTGTCTCATAAAACTACAAAAAAAAGAGAAGAAGACAGGGTAATGGGAGCAGCTGCCTCTCCTGGAGCTGGGCGTCCCCCTGGAGTGGCCCCGTCCCGACACAGCCAGGTTGAAGTCCTGGTCCTAGGGTCCTTGGCACGGGGCTGGAGGAGGCATCGTGTCTCTGGGCGCGCTGGGCGCCCCTCCCTCACCGTCCCCCGTTGCAGTGCGCCGTGGACAGCCTCTTCCCGGGCTTCCCCAGCCAGCACCTGCTGATGCGCTCCCTGAACACCGTGGCGCTGGTGCCCATCATGTACTCCTGGTCCCCGCTGCAGCAGAACTTCATGGTGCGTACAGCACCGCGTGGGCTGTGGTTGGAGGGAGGAGCGGGCCGTGCAGGGGTCTGAGCAAGGCCCGCCCTCGCTCTCCGGCACGGGCTTGCGTTGGTTCTGTTTGGAGGGAACAAGATGGGGTGAGACTCAGTTCCCCCGCTCTCCTGGCCCACGTGGGGTAGTCTCAGCCCAGTGGGGCAGCAGCTCTGTCCGCGCCCGTCCCAGGCCCTGTGCTGCTCGGCTGGGACCCGCTGCATCAGCCCGTCCTCCCTCCGTCGCCTGGCGTCTGCTCCGCTGGGGTTAGGGACAGGCGCCGGCCTGGGCCTGGGCCAGGAGGGCAGGAGACGAGAGGGGAAGGAAGCACGAGGCCCCCCAGTGTGTGCCAGGCAGCGTGGCAGCCTCGCGCCTGCCCTCCCAGCGGTTCCGGCAGCTGCTGGGTTTAGGGATGACCCCAGGCTGCGGGGTGAGGTTCCTTCTCTCCTCTGTTAACGTTGCCCTGGGGGGCTCCCTTCTTACCCAAGCCCCTGGGCTGGTCGAAGTGACTTGGTGCCTGGGTCACCAGGACACTCGGTGGGAGCCTGGGAAATGGCACAGGCGGGCGCGCGTGTGTGCTGTCGGGCCCAGGCTGGGTTCCCATCCCAGAGGAGTCGCGATCGCCCTTCCGCTGTGTTTTCATTGGTAAAGCGAAGGGCCAGTACTTAGAGCCAGGCCACAGGCGTGGGGAGGGTTCAGCAGAGGGCCGTTTTGGGGAGGGCTAGGGCCACGCCGCAGCGTGACGGTGAGGCCGGCCTTCAGGTGGAAGACGAGACGGTCCTGTGCAACATTCCCTACATGGGGGACGAGGTGAAGGAAGAGGACGAGACGTTCATTGAGGAGCTAATCAACAACTATGACGGCAAAGTGCACGGCGAGGAAGGTGGGCGCGGCCTCGGCTGGCACAAACCCTCTGCACTGGGGAGCAGGGCTGGTTAGACCTCAGGCCCGAGGCTCTCACCTGGGAGGGCCACACACGTCCCTCTCACCGCTTGGTCTGCTCCCCCAGATCCCTCCTGTTGCCCCAAAGCGGACTTATATCGCCTCATCCCCCTGGGGACAGCCATGTGGACCCTGTCAGCACTCTAGAAAAGCTGGTCCCTGAGCCACAGGAAGGCAGTGGGAGAGCTGGGATCTGCAGGTGCAGCCAGGCTTGCGGGCGCTGCTGTGCCAAACCTTGTCCCACGGCGCCCCCTAGTGCTCAGATGTTCCCAAGCTCCAGTGCAGCCCTTGGAGCATGATTTTAGGAGAAAATGCTCTATTTACCAGGCAGGGTGGCGCATGCCTATATTCCTAGCCCTTGGGAGACTGAGACAGGAGGATTGCCATGAGTTTGAGGCCAGCCTGGGCAACATTGTGAGACTCAAAAGACAGAAAAACAAAACCAAACAAAGAAGTTGTATTTTGAATAAGAAAAGTCGCTGTTGATCCATCAGCAGCAAGCCCATGTAAATGCTCATCATTCTTTCCCTGGTATGCTTCTGATGGTTGGCACACGGTGCTGAGATTTAGGACCACAGGCCCCGGGCGGACCATGGCGATTTCCTGATCACGATTCCAAGGGTCTTGGGAAAGTGCTGTGCCCCGGCCGGGCCAGCCCGCTCAGCATGGCTACACTCGGTTTCAGACATGATCCCGGGCTCTGTCCTCATCAGCGACGCTGTCTTTCTGGAGCTGGTGGATGCTCTGAATCAGCACTCAGATGAGGAAGAAGATGGGCACAATGACGCCGGCGACGGCAAGCAGGGTGACGGCCAGGAGGACCTGCCGGTGACACGGAAGAGGAAGCGCCACGCTGTGGAGGGTGCGCAGCCCTGTTCCCAGGCCCCTTTTTTTTAACTCGAGGTGGCATCTCGCTGGGTGGCTCAGGCTGGCTTCAGTCTCAGTCCTCTGCCTCAGCCCCGTATGCCAGGCTCCAAGGTGCTCTCCCTCATGCCAGCATTCCACTCTCAAGCTCTGAGAGGGACAGGGAGGAAGGGAGCGTGCTTACCAAAACTGCTGTGACCGGTGGGCGTGGTAGCACAGCCTGTCGTCCCGGCACGCAGGAGGCTGACGACGGCAAGCTCGGGCCCATCCTGGGCAGCTGAGTGACTGAGTGAGACCCTGTCTCTAAGCAGGTTTTAAAAAGAATGTGATGTGGCTCAGCGAGTGCCTGTGGGAAGGACAGATTGATGCCACAAAGAAACCGCTTTCTGTTCATGCGTCCTGACGACACTTGGGGGTTTGGGCTGTTTGTTTTTTAATCATTTCCCACTCAGGCAACAAAAAGAGCTCCAAGAAGCAGTTCCCCAATGACATGATCTTCAGTGCCATCGCCTCCATGTTCCCTGAGAGTGGGGTCCCAGACGACATGAAAGAAAGGTAGCCGCCCACACCTGGCCGAGTGTGGGTGTCTCTGCCTCGCTTGCCTTGAGGCGCAGGTGCCACAGGGAGGGTCCTCTGTGTCTGGGCGGAAGGTGCTCACTCTGCCAGTGACGCGTTTGCGGGTCCTCCCTCCCTTTCCTTTCCGACAAGCGCTGGCCCTGCACTGTGACGGCCGCGGGTCTGTCCATCGAGTCGTTCCTGCCGCCCCACCGCAGCCCGGCAGCCTGTCCCGTGGCAGACTGGCCTGGCGGCGGTCTGTACCTGCCTTGCTCCACCAGGTACCGCGAGCTGACGGAGCTGGCCGACCCTGGCGCCCTGCCCCCGCAGTGCACACCCAACATCGACGGCCCCGACGCCAGGTCGGTGCAGCGCGAGCAGTCCCTGCATTCCTTCCACACGCTCTTCTGCCGCCGCTGCTTCAAGTACGACTGCTTCCTGCACCGTGAGTGGCCCGCCCGCCCCGGGTCCCGCCTGGCACCTCCCTGCAGGAGCGGAGAGGCTGTGTCAGGGCGGCCAGCTCGAGGGTCCCCCGCGGCTCTCTGACACAGGCTGGCGCTCTGCCTGGCCCCGTGGCCAGCCTGGACACACTGCGGTTCTCTTGCAGCCTTTCACGCCACCCCCAACGTGTATAAACGCAAGAACAAAGAGATCAAGATCGAACCAGAGCCCTGTGGTCCCGACTGCTTCCTTCTGCTGGTAGGTTCTCCAGCTGCTGCAGCTCTGGTAACGGCTTAAAACGGGGGTGGAGCCGGGGTGCTGCTCGGCGCACCCCACTGCCTCGAAGGGCCAAGGCCGAGTTCTGTTCCCAGTACCAAAGATGGAGCTAGAACCAGAGGTGGGCCCTGGGCTTCCTGCCTTTAGGAAGACGTGAGCCAGTGGTGGGTCTCAGGGCACAGGCTCTGCTCCCCGACACGGCCGCAGCCGAGGCCGGTCTGCTCTGATGGCGATGCTAGCAGTGAGATTTGGTCATCAGCTGAGACGTTCAGAGTCTAAGTCTGTATTGTAGGGCGTGGAGCAGAGAAGGCCAGGGATGTTGGCTGGTGGTGGAGCAGCTGCAGCACAATCGAGCCCCAGGTTCAAGCCCCCGCTCTGCTAAAACAGAAGGAAGGTGGGCCGGGGATTTAGCTCAGGGGTTCTGGCTCCTGACTTGCAAGTGCAGATTTCCTGCTTTGATCCCCAGTAACCTCATACAACAATGCTGGACGTGGTGACCCACACCCACCAGCAGTGAGGGCCACACACCACAGTGCCGGGCGTGGTGACTCACGCCTGTCACCCCAGCACTCGGGAGGCAGAGGCAGGAGGATTGCCGTGAGTTTGAGGCCGAGTTCAGGACCAGCCTGAACTACAAAGTGAGACCGTGTCTCAAAAAAAGGAGAAGGAAGTGGGGCCGAGTAGGGGTGCTAGCTGTGTGCGCCCTGACCTCTCCTCTCTTCCTCTACACCTGCGAAATGGCAGCCGGGCAGAGGCCTGCAGCTAGCCACAGGGGCCCACTGCAGGGCTGTGGCACGTCCCTGCTGGGCAGCCAGCGGGCACCATGCTGGAAGGGGCCGCTCAGTCGGGCCTGTTGGACCCGGTGTGGCTTCCTGTGCGGTCAGTGCTGTCAGAGCCCACGGGGCTGTGGCAGTGTGCTGTGTGGTGTCCACCTGGAGAATGGAGCGTGTGGTACCGGGAGAAGAGTAAACAGTGAATCCGCCTGACCCAGCTCACCTTCCCTCACGTGTCGTGGCACTGCGGGATGTCAAGCTCTTAGCATGTATCATCTCATTCTCACCTTGGCAGTGATCCCCTGGGTAGTAACCGGGGGCTCATAAAAGTAATGCGTGTGCCCAGAGTTTATTAATAATCCATGGTAGCTGAATGATGCGGCCCATGCCTGTCATCGCAGCCCTCGGAGGCTGAGGCAGGAGGATTGCCACAAGTTCAAGGACCAAGCCTGGACCACACAGCAAGACCCTGGCTGGACGTTGTGAGACCCTGGCTCAGAGTGACAGATAACCAGGCTCGGCATGAGGCCTGGTGGCCGAAGCCCCTGAGCCCAGGCCCCAGCACACAGGGAAGAAAGTGCCGGGGCAGAGGGTCAAGCCCTGTCGGACACACAGCCTGCTTTGATTTTGTGGGACCAGAGTACAACAGCGTGGTGTGAGTGGCATTGTCCTGAATGCAGTGAGACAGGTTTGTCCACAGGTGCTGCCCACGCCTGGTGTGTGTTCATCCACCTCACAGCAGTCTGTGCACACAGCCTGGGACATGAGCACAGGGCCAGACGTGACACTGACCAGATGGCGTCGCGGGTTGCAGCAGGACAAGAGCTCGGCCTGGCCAGGGCTCCCTCGGGACGCTGGCTGAGTGCTCAAGTGGTCCCTCCCCCGGAGGCCAGGCCTCCGCGCTCTGAAGGCTACGAAGAGCACGCTCTTCCTGGCGCTGGGTATGGAACCTGGCCTTCGTGCTGAGCTACGTCAGACCAGCCAGGGTCGAAGGGTCATGAAGTCCCTGAATTGCCCAGGCTGGCACTAACTTGTGGTCCTGCTGCCTCTGACAGATGTGAACCACCATACCCAGGTTTTTAATCTCAAATGATTCCCCCACTCTGTCTTTTCGGTAGTTGCAGACTGGTTGTCCTGTAGGATAGTCTGCATGTGGGAATTTTGTTTTGATTTTTTTTTTTTGAGTCAGGGTCTGGCTTTGTAGTTCAGGCTGGCCTTGAACTCACTATGTAGCCCAGGCCAGCCTCGAACTGACAGCAATGCTCCTGCCTCTGCCTCCTGAGTGCTGGGATTACAGGTGTGAACCACCGCACCTAGCATTGTAATATGTGGTACCAGGGATCTAATTTGGGACCTTGCGCTTGCCAGGCAGATGCTGAAAGCACTTGAGCTAAATCCCTATCCCCTTTGTTTTGGTTTTTGAGCCCAGATCTCGCTATGTGGTCCAGACTGGTCCTAAACTCACCACGTAGTCCATGCTGGTCCGGAACACACAACAGTCCTCTTGCCTTGGCCTCCCGAGTTTTTGGTGACACGTGTCCCAGCACACTTGGCCATGCTCTAGATTTGTGTATGTTTTCTTCAGGGTGCCAGCCCAGGCCCATAATCCCAACACCCCGGAGGCTAACACAGGCGGACCACAAGTTCAGCCTCAGCCGGGGCAATTTGACAACTTCGCGAGACCCCGTAAAGAGTTGTCTTTTAAAGCAGTGGGACTACAGGTTTCCCTTGCTGCGGCAGCAGGACAGCGCGGTCTGAGGCGCAGGGCAGGAGCTGCGGCAGGGTGGCGGTTAGCAGGTTTCTCCCGCCGTTTGACTAGTGTTGATCGAGAGGAGCTGAGCCGAAACTCACCAAAGTAGGCATTACACTGCCGTAAAAATCTCCTGGCAGAGCCCTGCGGGACGCTGTGGTATCGGGCGCTCAGGAGAGGCGTGGAGATTGGGCCAGACGGTGCGAAAGTGGGAGAGAGAGTTTTCCTTTGAGAAGATGAGGCACCAAAGCAGTTCTGGGTGACAGATTATTCAGGGTTGACGTTCTTGGAAGATACACAGAGTGAAGTCAGGGTTGAAACAGTGCCACCCATGCTGCCCACCCACTGAAGTCCGCAGTCTTGTCATGCAAATCACTGTCATGTTTCTTGTAATACAGTGATGTTAGCTAAACTAAATAAAGTTCACAGAAAGACTGCTGCGCGGCGCAGTGTGAGGCTGGCCCCGGAGCCGGCACTCCTCTTGGGACGGCCCTCAGCCGCCTCACCCTGTGGGCAGCTATACTCTGTGGTCCTGCAGCCACATGCATGATACCAGGGGCAGGAGGCCCTGGGCTTGGGCACTGCCTGGTGCAGGCGGATCACGTGGCACTGTCATTGCAGGAGGGCGCAAAAGAGTATGCTATGCTCCACAACCCACGCTCCAAGTGCTCTGGGCGGCGGCGGCGCAGGCACCACGTGGTCAGCGCTTCCTGCCCTAACACTTCCACCTCCACTGTGGCTGAGACCAAAGAAGGGGACAGCGACAGAGACACGGGCAATGACTGGGCCTCCAGTTCTTCAGGTACAGGGAGCTGGAGGGAAACTCTTCTCTGCATGAGAGGACCACTGCCTGGTCCTGAACGTCTGTACCTGCTTTCTTATTTTTGTTGTTTTGGTTTTGATACTGGGGATCAAATTCAAGAACTTCACTTGCAGGGCAGGCACTATAACCACTGAGTTAAATCCCCGGCCTCTACCTTCTTAATCATTAGTTCAGTTGGTGCCTCCCTGCATTCCCATTGTGGGAGGCTGACACAGGTGATTCACCAAGGGGCTGGGGATTTAGCCCAGTGTCAGGCATCTGCCTGGCAAGTGCAAGGTCACAAGTTCAATTCCTGGTACTATATCCCACAGTGCCAGGTGTGGTGACGCACTCTTGTCATCCCAGCACTCGGGAGGCAGAGGCAGGAGGATTGCTGAGAGTTCAAGGTTGGCCTGGGCTACGTAGTGAGTTCAGGACCATCTTGAACTACAAAGCGAGACTCTGTTTCAAAAAAATACATAAAAAACAAAAAAGAATCAGGCCGGAGATATAGCTCAGTGGTTCCAGCGCCTGTCTTGCAAGCACAAGGACCGGGGTTCGATCCCCAGTAACCACATAACAATACTCGGCGTGGAGACTCACCCCAGCAGCAACCAGTGCCACATACCACAGTGCCGGGCGTGGTGGCTCACACCTGTAATCCCAGCACTCGGGAGGCAGAGGCAGGAGGATTGTGATGTGAGTTGGAGGCTGAGCTCGGGGCCAGCCTGAACCACAAAGCGAGACCCTGTCTCAAAAAACCTAAAAAGCAAAACAAAACGAAACATAAAAGAATCACCATGAATTTGAAGCTAGCTTGGGCCACATAGTGAGTTCAGGACAGTCCGAAATACATAATGACACCCCACCTCAAAAAAGTTTTGAAAACGTTGTTGTTTTTGTAAGTCCTCTGTGGGCAGCAGAGATAGAGAATGTTTGCATTATTAATGTGTATGCCTCAAAGTGTAGTCAGGTGCTCCTGACCCTAAGTGGCTGCTGACCGCGGTCCCTGCGTCTTCTCTCTGCCGGTCTCTCCCAGAGGCCAACTCCCGCTGCCAGACCCCGACGAAGCAGAAGCCCAGCCCCGCACCGCCCCAGTTCTGCGTTGTGGAGGCGCCCTCCGAGCCCGTGGAGTGGACCGGGGCCGAGGAGTCGCTGTTCCGCGTCTTCCACGGCACCTACTTCAACAACTTCTGCTCCATCGCCCGGCTCCTGGGCACAAAGACGTGCAAGCAGGTGCCGGCTGCGTCCGCCCCGCCTGTCCCTGCAGGGCAGGGCTGAGGTTCAGCCTCAGCCGGGGCGGTTTGACAACTTCGCGAGACCCCGTAAAGAGTTGTCTTGTAAGGCAGTGGGACTACAGGTTTCCCTTGCTGCGGCAGCAGGACAGCGCGGTCTGAGGCGCAGGGCAGGAGCTGCGGCAGGGTGGCGGTTAGCAGGTTTCTCCCGCCGTTTGACTAGTGTTGATGAGAGGACCGCGGGCCCGCCCTGCCCTGCCTCGTCTGTCTCTGGCCTGTGCTTTGGCCTCCGGGGCAGACCTGTGCCCTGTGGCTTCTGGCTTCCTTTTAAGGAAGCCTGGGAAGGGAGGGAACCCAGGGCCTCTCACCTGGACCTGACTTGCGGATCGGCCTTGCGTGGCGGACGGTCGGCGTTTGGGAAGCAGCTTCGCTGCTGGGAACAGTTGGGGGCTGAGTGCCCTTGTCCTTGTGGAACACAGGTCCTCCTCCCTGCACACACCTATGCTCCGAGCTACCTGGGAGGCTGAGCCCAGAGGTTTGAAGTTCAAGGCCTGCGGGGCAACTTGGAGTGACCTGGTCTGAAAATAAGGGTTGGGAACATAGCTCAGTGGGAGAGCTGGGTTGTTACCGGGACCACCTGGCGGGGGAGGCCGCGCTGCGGCTCAGCCCAGGACCCGCTCTCTTCCGCTCTTCCCGTCGCCCTTGCAGCGGAAGGGGCCTGCTATGTAGGAGCATGGAGGTTGCCGGCGTCCTGCGTGTCCCTCCGTGGCCAGGGATTCAGAGTCCCTGCAACAGTGTGCTGCCTAGCTCTGCAGCCCCAGGCCAGGCGGCCGAGCTGGCCACGGGAGATAGAGCATGACCGACCCACCGGCTTCTCCTCCAGGTCTTTCAGTTTGCGGTCAAAGAGTCCCTCATCCTGAAGCTGCCCACTGACGAGCTCATGAACCCCTCCCAGAAGAAGAAGAGAAAGCACAGGCAAGTGGGGCAGCGGGCTCCTCCCAGCGTGCGCTGGGCGGGGGCAGTGTCCGCCGGGCATCGTGCGACAGCATGGCACGTGGTGCCTGGAGTCTCTGCCTGTCCCCTGGTTGTGAACACTCAGCGTAGTCATCTCCTCCATGCCTGGCTTCTTTCTCAGCTCAGTAACAACAGCACCTTGCAGGCAGGTTGGTCCCCCAATGACTGTCCCCTAGGCGGGAAGACAGTATCACTTGTGGATGCCATAGCTCTTCCTCAGTTCCTTTATCTGCGACTTCCCAATTCTCCTCTGCAAAGACAGGGAAGGAAAAGAAAGCATCAGAGTAGAGCTATAGGCCAGCTGTGGAGGCCATTCCTGTGATCCTAGTACTGTGGGAAGCTGAGGCAGGAGGGTCACTCTTTGTAGTCCAGCCCAGGCAGCTGAGTGACATAGTGAGACCTCGTCTCAGTATAAAGAATAAAGGGAGGGGCCGGGGAATTAGCTCAGTGGTTCCGGCACCTGTCTTGCAAGCCCAAGGGCCCAGGTTCCGATCCCGGTAACCTCATACAATACTGGGTGTGGGGACTCACACCCAGCAGCAACCAGTACCACATACCACAGTGCCGGGCGTGGTGGCTCACGCCTGTCATCCCAGCACTCGGGAGGCAGAGGCAGGAGGATTGTGATGTGAGTTGGAGGCTGAGCTCAGGGCCAACCTGAATACAAAGGGAGACCCTGTCTCAAAAAAAAAAAAAAAAGAATAAAGGTATAAGGGTTCCATTCAGTGCAAAGGCCCTGGGTTCTGTCTCTAGTATCACCAAAAATAAAAACCCCTACACATGCAGGCTTGGGCTTTGCTTTGTGCTTTGTTGTTTTGTGCACATGTGTTTGGCAGCAGCATAAATTTAAGCCTGGCACAGGTGGCTGGACATAGGACGGGCTCTGGTGCAGTGGGACCCTGTTGGGGCACAGCGGTGTGCTCTGCAGCCGGCCCGCGTGCTGAACCACCTTTCTGAGCCTAGCCGCCCTCCTCCTCCTCAGGTTGTGGGCTGCACACTGCAGGAAGATCCAGCTGAAAAAAGGTAGGTGCAGGTTGCGTGCACAGGCTCAGCTCGGTCCGGACCCAGGCTCCACCCCTCCGTCAAAAACAACGAAAGGCACAGTTCAGCAGGTGGCGCTGGCCCAGCTCCCCGAGGCCCAGCCCGTGCTTCCCTGCCCCTGCAGCCCGCTGCACTGGGTGAGCCGAGCTCACTGCAGCCTGGGCCTGGCCTCTGGTCAAGCCAAGCCAGGGCTCTGGGGCTTCCCAGGGTGGAGCATTGCCCAGGTCTCCTGCTGCCACCCCTGCCCACGGGGCGGGGCGGGGCGGGCTCAGGGAGCACGGGGCCTCTGGGCAGCTCCTCCTTCCTCTCCCAGATAACAGTGCCACACAAGTGTACAACTACCAGCCCTGCGACCACCCGGACCGGCCCTGCGACAGTACCTGCCCCTGCATCATGACCCAGAATTTCTGCGAGAAGTTCTGCCAGTGCAACCCGGACTGTAAGAGCCCAGACGCCCACCCCTGCCACCCTCCGTACAGTAGGTGTGGTTGACACCCAAGCCCTAAGCAAGCTGCTGCAGGTCTGGAGTTTTGAGGTTTTGGGGGTTTTTGTTGTCTGGTTTTTGCTCTTTAAAATAGATGAGCAGGCTGGTGCACACTGTAACCCTAGCAGTGGGGGAACCGAGGCGGGAGGGTTGCTGAGGTTGGAAGCCAGCCTGGGCCACAGGGTGAGTTTAAGACCAGCCCGAGCTACATGAGATCTTATTTCAAAAAAGAATTTTTTTTAACTAAAAAAAAATAAAAGAGAGTCAATTCATGGTGCTGTTCAGGCCGGCCCAAGTTCTGGGCTCAGGCGGTGCTGCCGTCGCCTCCCTACGAGCCGTGGCTGCAGGTCACGCCTAGGTCGTGTGGCTCTGAAAGCCCGTAGCTCAGTGGTTCCAAATGCACCAGTTGAGGAGTAACATGATCTTCCTAGATTTTCCTTTTGGAGGGATCAAGGAAGCTGGGAAATCTTTTTTTTATTTATTTTTTGAGACTGTCTTGCTTTGTAGACAGGCCGGCCCTGAACTCAGCCTCAAACTCACATCACAACACTCCTCCTGCCTCTGCCTCCCGAGTGCTGGGATGACAGGTGTGAGCCACCACGCCCGGCACTGTGGTATGTGGTGCTGGTTGCTGCTGGGCGTGAGTCTCCACGCCTAGTATTGTATGTGGTTACCGGGGATCGAACCCGGGCGCTTGTGCTTGTAAGACAGGTGCCCGGAACCACTGAGCTAAATCCCTAGCCCGGAATCTTTTTCCTTAAGGTGGAATCAGTTTTCCTTGTCAGAGAAAGCTGTAGCCTCAGCCCTGAGGAGGCTGAGGCAGGAGGATTGCTTGAGCTTGAGAATTCAAGACAAACCTTATGAATTTGAAATTTGTTTTAATTTAAAATTGTGTGGTCACAATTCTTTTTTCTTTCCCATGTGGAGTTTGAATACAAAGTAGGAGATTTGGGCCTGGCAGTCAGCAGAGGCCAAAGGTGGCCCTCCCCCAGTCCAGGAGCCAGGAGGGTGGGGGCAGCCCCAGCTTGCAAGAGGTGGTATCCCAGGTGCCATACCCACTCCTATCAAGGCCAGATACCATCTAGCCACAGCCGAGGCCATGCGAGGAGGCTGTGGGCGGAGGGCTGCCGGAGCGGATGCCTGGCCTTCTCAGAATGACAGTGACTTTGAGGGCAGGTTCCCCAGTGAGGAGCACTGATTTTCTTCTCTGCGGCTCCCCTGCTTCCCCACCCCCTCCGCTGAGGGAGCAGGACTTGAGCCTCTTGGGGCCACTGGCTGGCTACAGTGCTGTGGTGCCCCTGGGGCACAGGGAGAGCCTGGTGTGGGACGACCAGATGCTCGGGAGCAGCCCCTGCTGGGCCCTGCGCCACGTCCCACAGGACCCGCTGTCCATCCCCACGTGCCCTTCCTCCCTGCCCAGGTCAGAACCGCTTCCCCGGCTGCCGCTGCAAGACCCAGTGCAACACCAAGCAGTGCCCCTGCTACCTGGCCGTGCGCGAGTGCGACCCCGACCTGTGCCTCACCTGCGGCGCATCGGACCACTGGGACTGTAAGGTGGTGTCCTGTAAGAACTGCAGCATCCAGCGCGGCCTCAAGAAGGTGCGGCCCGGCCCCTGCCCTGCCCTGCCCTGCCCTCCGCCACGCCCTCCCGCCTCGCCCTGTGCCCGCTGAGCTCTGCCCTGTCCCCCAGCACCTGCTGCTGGCCCCCTCAGACGTGGCCGGCTGGGGCACTTTCATCAAGGAGTCCGTGCAGAAGAACGAGTTCATTTCTGAGTATTGCGGCGAGGTGGGTGCTCCCAGCCCCGGCCCAGCCCGGCTGCGGCCGTGCAGCCCTGAGCCTCGGCTCGGTGATGCACGACCTGGCTGTGCCCTGTGGCTGTGCCTTCGAGGCCAACCCTGCACCTGTCCTTTGTCCCCAGCTCATCTCCCAGGATGAGGCTGACCGGCGAGGGAAGGTCTATGACAAATACATGTCCAGCTTCCTCTTCAATCTTAACAATGGTAGGCTGAGGCAGGGCGGCCTCCCGGCAGGGTGGGAGCTTGGACCCCACGCCCCGCCCGTGGGTGGGAAGTTACCGTGCTGGCAGGAGGGTGCGAGGATAGGTCCTCCTGAAGGGAAATTGCCATGTCCTTGAGCCACTGGGCCTGTTCCCCATGGGGCCTGGTTCCATGGCCTCTGCCCACTTTGCGGGCCTGAGGGCATGTGATGCCACTCACGGCTGGTTTTGGTTTCTTGTACAGATTTTGTGGTGGATGCCACCCGGAAAGGAAACAAAATCCGATTTGCAAACCATTCGGTGAACCCCAACTGCTACGCCAAAGGTGGGCTCCCTGGACCTCTAGTGGGGCTTGGTGGTCCCCACATTACCATCATCTCTGCTGTTATTGAGCTTGTCCATCAGCAAGGTTTTTGTTCAGAGATAATCGGGTTAATACCTGGTGTCGTTTAGGCCTGTCTCAGTCTTACAATAAGCTGCCTTCACCCACCACAGTAACATCATTCTCCCAGGGATTTAAAGAAGTCTAACAGCTCAGTGGGGCACGTGTGCCTGCATGTGTGAGGCACTGGATTTGGCCCTAATAATGCCCCAAACCCCTCACCAGCCAGCGGGCAGCTGCACAACGCAGGGCCAGCTGCCTGCCTCGCCACTTCCCACCCTGGTGACCTGGGCGGGCCCTGCCCACCCCGCGGTGACACAAGCCCCCGGCCTCTTGGGTTTGCAGTGGTCATGGTGAATGGAGATCACCGCATTGGCATCTTTGCCAAGAGGGCAATTCAGGCTGGTGAAGAGCTCTTCTTTGACTACAGGTGAGCCATCAAGTGGGGGTCCTCATGGGGTGGCCCTGGGTGCCCAGGGGCCACCGCAGCTGGAGGGCGGGAGAGGAAGTAACACAGAAGATGCCCACTGGTAGCCTCCGAGCCCAGAGAGTAACGGGCTCCTGCACGGGACAGGTACAGCCAAGCTGACGCCCTCAAGTACGTGGGGATCGAGCGTGAGACCGACGTCCTCTAGCCCCTGGCCGCGCTGGCCTCGCCCCACACACCCCGCTGCTCGGTTCCACACTGTTTTCCACACCAAGAACCCCACCCCTCTGCAGTTTGGCTGCAGCTGCATTCTGGGGGACCCTGCTGTCGCACGGCAGGGTCCTGGAGCAATTTCTGGAGGCTATCTTGGGCTCGGGGCCGCTGGCCAGCAGCGTGCTGCGCTGGCCCCAAGTCCCTTGGGCTGCTCCTAGTGGCCTGGCCTCCTGCTCTCAGGTATGGCACGTCAGAGAGAGACCCCATCCCCAGAGCCTGCCGGGCAGCAGGGAGGGGCAGAGGGATGAGCGCCACCATCTTCCTACCACCTCCAGGAGGTCCAGATGGAAGGCGTGGGTTGCAAGTACAGGGACCTGCTCCCCTTCTGGGGACAGGGAGGGCCAGCAGGGTGACGCAGTTCCGCTGTGAGCTTGGGTGACCCACCCTTCCACCCTTTGGCTGCACGCACTGCACTGCTCCTGGCTGGCTGAGCCAGTGTGCAGTGGTTCCCTGGGGAGGGGCGGCTCAACCCCTGCGCCCACATTTGTGTTGGAGACACCCGGCTCGGGCTCCACAGCGCCAGGCCCAGCAGCTGCCACTGTCTGCAGAACTGCAGAGCAAAGCACTTTATTCCCGGGGGCCGTGAGCCTGAGGCCCCAGACCTTTCTGGGTGGGGGGAGGGAGGCACCTGGGCCCTTATCCACCTCCTCCCCGGCAGTGTTGGCAGCACAGGGACCCCATCTTCTTCCCACCATGCAGCTAATTGCATGAAGGAAGTGGGGTCCCCAGGGCCTAGCTGCCTCTTGGGCCCTGTGTGGGCCACGCACACACACGCTGTACTGGTGGGCACCTGTGCCTGGCACTGCACGCCTGGTGCCTGGGTGACTCAGGGTCTCCACCCCACGTGTGCTTTGGGGATGCCCTCAGCCTGACAGCCCTGAATGACTGCTAAGTTACAGGGAGCAGAGGCAGATGGCGGAGGAGCAGGGGCCCCGAGCCCCCTGCGCCTCCAGCGCTGATGGGTGCCCTTGCTGTCCCTGCCCTTCCTTCCGTGACGGGTTTCCCCTGTGAGCAGCCATTGTAGTGAACGCACGCACTTTACCGTCCTGTGGCTTGTGACCTCTTCCTGAATAAAGTGTTGGCGCCACTTGGGCAGGGGTGTGCCGCGTGCTGTGGGGCCCCCAGGGTGTGGGCTGGGGCCGGGGGAGGGAGAGGGCTGTCCACAGCGGCGGGCCAGCCCCGCAGCCAGCGCCTGGGAATTCCTGCACCCCAGCTGGTTCCCTTCACGACCTCCCACACATCACATGACCACGGGCAGCCACCAACACAGCCGGCTCTGCCACTGGCTTTATTGGAGGCCGAGCGGCCGCAAGGAGCCAGCGGGACGGCCAGGAGGAGCCCACAGAGCCTGCGGAGCTGCTCTTTTATATACAAACAATTAAAAAATTAGAGTGATGTATAGGGTTTCTCTAGACAGACTTTGCAACAAAAGTTAGATACAAAGAAGAAGGCCCCAGCAGTCGGGGCAGCAGCGTGTGCAGCAGGGGGAGGCCTCATGCAGTGGGCCGGGCTGTGCGTCTAGGGCACCGCGGGTACTATGGCTTTGGCTCAAGCGCGAAGCAGCGGAGTTTCTAAGGTGCTAGACCAAGGCCTTGCGGTCTCGGTGTAAAAACGAAGAGGGTGGGGCAGGAGGGCGGCAAGGCCCTGGGCCTGCAGCAGGTGCCGGTGCTGGGGGGCCCAGGACAGCAGCGGCTCTCCCTGGGCTGCAGCCCCGTGTGTGTTCCCTGCCGATGGGGAACCTGGGTGCTTTGCTGGGGCACAGGCAGCTGGCAGGAAGGGCCCAGCGCCACCCTGGGGCTTCTCCGTGGGCAGGAACGGAGCCACCGGGCACTGGTCTCGGCAGTGAGGTTCGGCCCCGTTGGTCCCATCTGCAGGCTCTGCCCACCAGGCCTGCAGGAGGGCCCCTCCAGGCAGGCAGAGCCACCCTAGAACAGCCAGTACAGCCACTAGGGTGGGGACAGGCAGGCATGGGGGGCCAAGAAGGTGGGCTTGGTCCCTGGAGTCCCTGGTCATTCTGACCTGGACTCCTCCAGGATCTGGGGCAAGTTCTGGTCCCGGGGGGCAGGGGCAGGAGTTGGGGCCGGGGCCGGGGCCGGGGCTGGGGCCGGGGCCGGGGCCGGGGCCGAGCCTGAGGCAGGCAGGGGCGCTTTGCCACCTGCGTGGTAGTCGTGGGCGGCCTTGGGCTCGTTGGTGTGGTAGGAGCCCTTGTAACGATGGTTTTGCAGATAGAAGAGCAGCAGCATCCCCACCAGCCCCAGCAGCAGGAAGGCCACCAGAACTGCGGAGGAAGTGGTGGCTCAGCAGGCCTCAAGGCTGGCCGGCGTAGCGTGTGCAGGGGCACACGCCGTGGTACCCGTCGGCCCCCAGGCCCCTGCCCTAAGGGTCGGGTCTGCAGTCCTGCCTCGTGGTCTGGCTGGCTTCTCCTGTCTGCTTTCCATGCTCTTGGTAGTTACCACGGGATGTTTTAGCTACAGCTACATTTCGCTGCAGTTACAAGTGTGCAGAGCCCCTTCTCCCACCCCAGCCTGGGGAGGGGGCAGAGCCAGGGCCGCAGGCCCAAGGGCAGCCGGGCCGACTAGTGAAAGTGTCTCAAAATAAAAAAGGGGAGACGTATAGCATCTAGTGGGTTCAGCGCCACGCATTCGTGATGCCAGCTTTTCAGCTGAGGTAAGAGGATTTCAAACCCAAGCCAGACAAGTTAGCAAGATCGTGTCTCAAGCACTGAGGGTGCTGCCCTCCCAGGGCACCTGCCTCCCAGGCAGACCCCCAGCTGCCATCTAGTACCACAGGAGCACACCTGCTGCCTCCAGAGTCCACAGCCCAGGACCAGCGATGCGCCCTCCCACCCCTCAGCATCACCGGCACAGTGATCACGGCCTGGGGTTACACACACGCTGTTAGGGGCCTGTGCTACTCACAGCCTAAGAGGATGGCGACCCAGCCGTCGTCGTGGTAGTACAAGAAGTCTGTGGAGAACAGCACTGTGACAGAACCCGTGTCTCCCCCTACCCTGCCGCCCAACCTCCCCACCTGGGCCAGCCGGGGCTGTACCTGGGGGCAGGTACCAGGGGTCGAGCTCGGGGGGCACCTCGGAGACCAGGCGGGGCATGGCGCCACAGTTAGACTCGGCCAGCTCGCCCTGGACGCGGAGGGCCTCGGCCAGCTCGGCGGTCATGGGCCGCGGGCTGCGGAAGTGGGTCTTGAGGGGGGCCACGTTGTTGAAGCGGACACCAGACAGGCAGCCGGAGAAGCCCGGGGTGTTGTAGCGCTGGATCTCAGGGTCAATGACGCCCGTCTCTGAGGGATGTTAGGTCTGGAGAGAGCAGCTTGGCCCCGAAACACGGCCCTTTGTCCCCAGGCCCGCTGCTCACCCCTCCCGCCTTCCCCACCACGCAGGGTCCAGGGGCTGCCTGCAGCTCACCCATCACGCGCCCCAGGTACAGGGCCTTGGGCGAGTCCAGCTGGCTGTCCACCAGCAGGGAGAACTTCTGCTCTGTCAGCGGGAAGTAGTCCACCTATGGGGAGGGGGAGCGGCCGGGCGGAGCTGCCAGCTGGGCAGCTGGCGGCCCTGACAGGAGTCTTGGAATGTCAAGTCTTGGAATGAATCAAAAACCTGATAGTTATCCCAGTACTTGGGAGGCTGAAGCAGGAAGGCTGCAAGTTTGAGCCCCGCTTGGGCAACTTAAGTAACTTAGTAAGCCCCGCTCTCAAAATAAGAAAGAAAGGGCTAGAGAGGGTGCTCAGTGTGAAGGCCTGGGTCCAGTCTCCAGTAGGGGGGAACAATTAACCTGGTTTTGAGCCCTATCTTTGTAGCTTACCTCAGTTTGACTTTGGGGATGCTATCTGGTTAGTCTCTGCTGACTTACACAACAGACACGAATGCAGAGGGACGGCCTCACTGACCCACACAGGTGGGGCGGCTTGTACCTGGATGAAGAGGTTGCGGTAGACCCGGGTAATGTTGACACTGTGGGGCTGCCCATCGGTCACCGGCCTGGTGGTCAGCGGGTACACATAGGGGCTGGTGCCCAGCTGGTACCGCAGCTGCAGGGTCCCTGCGTGGGGAGAAAAGCCTGGTCCCGCCGGCCCCAACCCCTGCAGGTCCCGCGGGCCTGCGGCCGTGGCCAACACTCACCATCCTCTTTGATGAGCACCGCCATGTAATCACGCACGAAGGAGCTGACGTATAGCAGCACTGCAGGCGCCGAGCTGGTGCTGAAGCTGAAGGAGACCTCCTCACCCGTGACGTTGTACACGGGGCCCCGGTACCCGGGCACAGGCCGCCCAGGCCGTGGGTAGTCAGGCAGGCGGTAGCCAGGCCCGTGGTAGCCAGGCACATAGCCGGGAGTGTCATAGCCAGGGACATAGCCAGGCTCGTAGCCAGGCACAGGCCGGCTCAGCATGTGGGAGAACTCGCGAGCGGCCGAGCGCAGCGCAGACTGCAGGTTGTAGCGCATCCAGGTGCCAGGCTCAAAGAAGCCACCGATGTCTAGGGACAGGAGTGGAGAGGTCAGAGCCCCAGCTTCTCTCTCCCCTGCTAGGGGCTCTGCAGTACCAGGGACGGGACCCAGGGGTTCTGTACCACTAAGCCACATCTCTCCAGGCTTCGCTTTATTATTCAAGATGGTCTCACTCGATTTGTGAGGCAGGACTCGGACTTGGAACCCTCCTGCCTCAGCTCCCCCTAGTGCTGAGATTACAGACACGGACCACCACACCTGGCTGAAGTCACGGTTTGGACGCCATTCCCACACATGCTCAAGACTCGCCCAGTGGCTGTACCCGCCTAGGACCTCTGGGACCTTCACGAGGCCCTCTGCCCACGCGGAGCCTCAGCGCTGTGAGGAACAGGGAGCCTCTCATCTGAGCCCACACTCACAGGTGGGAAGCGGAGGCACAGGATGGCGCGTGCCTGGGCCAAGGACCCACAGTGAGCGAGGACCCAGCAGGACGAGCGTCCCGTGGTCCTCTGCGGCCGGCTGGGTGGTCTGTCACCCTGGCCCAGGGTCCTACCACACATCCTGGGTCACCCGTGGCACAGTCTGGCATCTGTGTAGAACCCAGCGAGGCCGCCGTTTTCACGGCCACAGCCCGAGGCCCAAGCCAGCCGGGAAGGAGCACAGAGGGCATCGTGTGGCCGGGACCGCTGCACGCCTGTGGGCCGGCCGCACCCCGGGACGCGGGCACGGCACACAGTCCACGTTTTCGAGCTGCCCTGCAGTGTGCGGGTCGGACCCGAGGCCAGTGTGGGGCGGCTGCGGCTCGGACCTTTTCAGTTACTATTCTAAGGCAGCTTCTCACCGAGTCATTCAGTTGCCCAAGCTGGGCTTGAACTCTGCGTCCTCTGCCTCAGCCTCCCAGCTGGGATGACTCATTCCCCTTGCCCGCTTCCCTGCCTCCTGCACCCCCCACGTCCGGGGCTCCCCATCCCGTCCCAGCAGCACTGACCGTGGTTGCAGTAGGGCCCGTCAAACGCTGTGAGTTCACAGTCACAGGTGTAGTAGCTGTAGCGCTCCACGCAGCGGCCACCGTGAGAGCAGGGGAAACGTGGGTGGGCACAGCGGCCCGTGCAGTTGGGGGATGTCCCCTCGGAGGCGTTGGCCCGGCCCTCCAGGTTGAGCGTCACCCCATTCAGACGCATGGCCCTCAGGCAGCCCACGAAGGGGCGCCGCTTGAGCTCTGCTGACCCTAGCCGGGAAATGGGTGGAGGTACGAGGTGAGGCCGGCAGCGAGGCCGGCCTGAGCTGGGCTCCCAAGGCCTGCGGGACTGGGGGCCTCACCCACATAGAGGGGCTGGTCGTACTCCAGCCACAGGTAGGTCTGCAGGGGCATGGGACGCGCCGCCCACGGCCGGTGGTCCACGCGCAGCCGCGCCTGCTTCACGTTGATCTCGGCCCGCACCAGGTGCCACTCATCGTCACTGAACTCGACGTCCTCGGAGTGCACTGTCAGGTTCTCGTCCCCGTTCCCCACGTCGAAGGCGAAGACCACGTCCCGGGAAGCTGGGCAAGGAGAGGGGCTCGGACTCCGCACCTCTGCGGGGCTCCCGGGCCACGGAGCCAGCCCCTGGCCCAGTGCCCGCACTCACTGTTGAGCTCCACGCGAAGGTATGGCCGGCGCCACTGGCCGTAGAGCCCCGCCTGGTTCTCCAGGAAGACACCCGAGGGTGCTGAGGTCCGGAAGTAGAAGGACACGTCGAGGCTGTGGTTGGCGCGGATCGGGGGAAAGCGCAGCGCAGCCCCGGTGTGGAAGGAGATGGTGTTCCAGGAGTTCCCTGCAGCGTGGGGGACGGGCTGTCGGGGAGGGCACGGTGGGGGCGGGCACCAGGACGGGGACCCACATCAGGGCACACAGGGGCCAGACTCACGGTCCCCATAGCAGCGCAGAGGCCTCAGGAAGAACTGGGCCTCGGAGTTGGAGCGGTTGGTGTCACCCACCACCACCTGGGTGACAGGCAGGTGGTCCACGAAGGTCAGCAGCCCCTTGTCTGTCCTCCTGCAGGCAGAGCGGGGTTCAGCCTGCCCCCGCACCCTGCTGCCGCCCCGCCCCCGGCTCCCGAGGCCTCACCACTGTGGCTGGTCAGCGTCACAGTTGCAGTGCAGGGCAGGGTCCACGCAGCTGTGGTCCAGCCCGCAGGCGCAGCGCTGGATGCCCGGCTGGGAGCCGCCCCAGTAGAAGTGCTGCTCCTCGTGGCGGCCCATCCAGAAGCTGTAGGGGTAGCCGCCTAGGGAGGGGGGTCCCAGGTCGCTGCCAGGCTTGCCCCCTGCCCACCAGCCCTTGCCCTGTGTGCCTGGTTCCCTGCCTGCCGACCTGCCGTGTTGAGCAGCCGGGAGTTGTAGCAAGAGAACTCAATCCACTGCTCGCAGTGCTGCGAGGCGTTGGCCAGCGCGCCCACCTCCTCCCACGACGCGTTCCAGTACTGCACGGCCGCCAGGAAGGGCCGCTCCATGCTAGAGCCCGTCACACGTGTTGTCCACAGCCGGTCATGTCGCACCACCGTCCACGCGCGGTTCTCTGGGCAAAGACAGGAGCCAGGCTGAGCAAGGGCATATGTGCCACCTCCCTGCCCACTGGCACCACATCCTGCTGCTCAGGGACAGCAGGCACGGATCGAGGCTTCGTTACTCTGCAAGGCCGGTGTCCCCCTGCCCTCGGCCCCTCAGAGTTCACATGCTGCCTCTGTCTGGGTCCTATGGCCACAGCCGCTCACCCCGGATGTCGCAGTACACCACGAATGGCTTCAGGGGGCCGCTGCCATCGGGGTCAATGGTGAAGTTGCCCGAGGTTTTCCCGCTGAGCCGGTAAGCCTCACAGGATTCCTTATACAGCGCTGCGGGGGGAGGCAGCAGAGGGTTCAGGGCCCCGTCTCTGGCAGCCCCGCCCTCCCCCGTCCCTAGGCCTACGCTGGTGGCAGGTCTCGCCCGTGTAGCCGGTCAGCTCGCAGTAGCAGATGAAGTCGTCCCAAGACTGGTAGCAGCGGCCGTCATGCTCACACATGTTAGGGTTACACCTGGGAAGGGTCGGCACCAGGAAGGGTCTTATTTTGGGAGGTCGGGGACACAGGGTCTCACTACGTAGCCAAGGATGGCCTGGAACTCTTGGCAACCCTCCTGTCTCAGTCTCCCGAGTGCTGGGGTCACAGGAACACGCCACCACACCAAGTCGGAAGGGCTTTTGCTTGGTCTGTGAGAGGCTTCTGACCCTGTGGGGTCTCATGCCACATCCCTGAGCTCTAGGACCTGGTGATATGCACCCAGCCCTGCTAGCCGGGGAGGAGCCCCAATGCAGGGACACTGGATGCTCAGGGCCCAGGTCCTGCTGGTCCCTGTCTGCACGAAGGGCAGTGTTTCTTATTCATCCAGACCCCTCATTTCCCTCTGGAACGTGTGTGGCTCATGGGAAGGTACAGGAGGTGTGTGGACGGCCTAGGAAAAAGCTTCCCGAGGGTGAAGAAGCAAGAAGCCCTGCCCAGTGGTTTGGGGCCACAGCTGGCTAAGGAACAGGTGCCCTGTACCTGTCGGTGATGCCGCAAGTGTCAAACAGCACCTCAGCGAAATGTCCCAGCCGCCGGAACTCCACCAGTGTGAGGTTGACCAGTTGGCCGTCCACCTTGAGCAGCTCCATGCAGCCATGGAAGGCTGTCTGGTTGGAGTGGCAGCCCCATCGGCTGGCTGGCTTGGGACAACCTGTGGCAACCACCCAGTGAGGCCCCCCCCCAGGGACCCTCCTTCCCCAAGGGCCGGATAGGAAGAGAGCAGGAAGCAGGAGCTGCAGCGCAACCATGGACGTGGCTCTCAACCCCCAAGGCCGTGGGCAAGTGGGCTGGGTCCCCACAAAGCCCTCCGTGTGCCCTTGGTGCCCTCACATGGCACTTGTCCACCCAGCAGTTCTGGTGCCCACCTACCCCCAAAGAAGTAGGAAGTCCCCGTGCGAATAAGCAGTGGGTAGGAGACCCGGACTTCTGCCCCCTCCACGTCATCGATGCTGATGACTGCGTGGTTCTCCTGGGCCACAAAATTCACCTCGTGCCAAAAGCCGTCGTTCAGGCGGTACCCTGGGCAGAAGAGGTGGGTATGGTAGGCAACAGGCAGTCCGGGCCAGGTCAGAGCCAGCAGCAGAGACCTCAGAGCCAGGCCTCCTGATCGTGTGCCCCGCCTCTGGCCTCACCGGCAGCGAACTGTAGGCGCTTGCGGCCAGTCTGCGCGATGGACACATTGACCTGGCCCTCACTCAGCATGAGCTCCACGTGGCCCAGCCCGTCACCCAGGCTTGAGAACAGCAGAAGCCCCGTGAGATCCCAGGTTCGGAAGCGGAAGGATACAGCCAAGCGGCCACGGCGTGGAAAGCCAGGCACCTGCACGAAGTTATGTGGTCCCCCGAAGTTGATGGGGTGCGGTACCGGGTCCAGGCACCGAAAGGCCACCTTGCCCTGTAGGGGAAGTGGGACCCTCAGCCCTGCCATCTCAGGGACCCACCACCCCTGATCCTTCACCCGCAGGTGCCCATCTGCAGGGAGTCCTTGCACGTGGTGGCAAGACTATCGTGTCAACACTCCCAAGGCTGAGGCCGGAGGATCCAGGCAGAGGAGAGCCTGGACTACCTAGCGCGCCCGTCTCAACCCCCACCCAAATGCGAGGGCCCAAGCAAGCTGGCCCTGGGAGCCCCTGCTTGCTTGTTGCCCACTGCTGGGCTACACCCTCTCCGCTCCACCGAGTACAGCCACTGCTGGGCTCCGGCGTATTCACTCGGTGTCCGAGCCCCGTGGACCAGGGCAGCAAAGGCCCAGGTTTGAATCCTTGCTCTGCCTCTGGACGACGGAGCACACCCAGGACCCTCAGTCCCTGCCCCCCCAGCCAAGGAGGTGGCAGGACCAACCAGGCTTCTTTCATGGTGGTGCCCCTGACCCGGACCTGTCTGCAGCTCCCTCCCCCCGTCCCTGCACTCTGACTTCCACTGGCCTCAAAGGTAATCCTCGAGTGGCGCCGCACAGCCAGGTCTGCAATGTTGACCCGGTTGAAGATGACGTTCTCAATGCATCCGCGGAAGTTGTGCCGGTAGGCAAGGTTCTTCTGTGCAGCGCCCACCAGCCCCCCGATGAACATCTGCAGGGTGGGGTGAGCAGAGAAGACTGAAAACCCACATTTCCCCAGGGTCAGGGCTGGGCTTGGTCTAGAGTCTGCCAGGCTGGCTGTGCCTGGAGGAGTCGACATCCTGTGCACCAGTCCTCGTCTGCACAGGGCCCGGGCCTCGTTGGCTCTGCAGGACTGGGAGGTTCCAGAGGACCAGTGCCCCCACTACGGGACTTGCAGACCCCACCTGCGTGGTTCTGGGTAGGGCAGAGGCACAGTCAAGCCAAAAACGGGGAAGGAAGGCTGGGCCTGCTGGGGAATGCCTGCGAAGCTGGGGCAAGAGGACACGCCGGCCTGCGCCTGTGCCCACCTCTGTGTCCAGGTTCAGCCGCTCAAAGTCACCATTGAGCACGAAGCGCTGCACGTAGCCATCCAGGGTGAGGTTGGCCTCGCGCCCGTAGCGGTCCAGGCGCACATAGTGCCAGTGCTGGTCATTGAGGACGCCGCCCGCGCTCACTGTGGTGTGGCCAGGCCTGGGCTGGATGGGGCTGCTGCCTGAGGGTGGGGACCACGTGAGACGAGCAGGCCAGGAGCCCCACCAGGCAGGGCCCTGGGGTGCTGTGGAGACCAGCCTGCCTGGGCAGCTGTTGGAGGCCTAGCTCGAGGTGCTTCTGTCTGGGCTGCGAGCCCCAGGCACCCTTGCTGATTTGGTCTTATTTGGCTTGCCATGAGAAGTGAGTGAGCCAGGTGGGTGGCCCAGGCCTGCCCTTCCAGCTGGGAGTTCAAGGATAGGGTGAACTACACAGGGAGACCCGGCCTCAAACAAAACCCCCGGGAAAAAACCCAAACAGCCAGCGCTCTGCAAAGCACTAAGGACTGGAGACCCGGTGCGGAGGGCGGGCGGCTCACCCAGGCTCATGTGCAGCAGCAGGTGTGCGCCCTGCAGCTCGAGCGTCACATAGTCGCCCTGGGCGCCCTCCGAGTGCAGCAGGAGCCCGTCTTTCTCCTCTGTCTTGAAGCTGAACGCGATCACGTCCCACAGACTGCGGCTGACCCCTCGCGGGAAGCGGTAGGAGATGGCGTCGTCCCCGTCGAAATACAGGATGTCAGCCTCTGCAGGGCCCAGGACAGGAGGTGGGCTGTGCAGGCTGGGGAGGCCACCACCTTGGGCTCTCTGGGGTCCCACACCACGGCTTACTGTAGGGGCAGCCGTACAGGCCGAGCCGCAGGCCGATCTTGCCTCGTGGGTTCCAGGCCAGGGGCACAATGCGTATGTAGCGAGCTGTGAAGTGGTAATGCAGGTCGTGGCGCACCACCGCGGACTCATTCACGTTGCCAAAGAAGGTCTGTGGAGGAGGGAGAGTCCTCCATCACCATCCTCTTACTCCTCCAAAGCCAAATCAAAAGTCGCCTCTTCCAGGAAGTGCTCCCAGATTTCACCCTCCCCTTTGGTGAACCCTGTGTTCCGCGGCTCCGCCCTCGCCCCGTCCCTCCCACCAGTGCCCAGCCCTGCCTGAGCAGAGGAGGCCACCAAGTGTACCGCATTGTGCCCCTGCTGATAGAAGGGGGTCCAGCTGTCCACGCGGTCGCCATACAGCAGCATGTAGCGTGTGACCCAGTCCCAAGAATTGAAGGAGCCCTGCGTGGCCACAGCTCGGATCCTGTGCTTCTTCATTAAGTCGATCTGCAGCCAGGGATTTGGGTCCCCGATTCGGGGTGACCACCCGCTTATGCCTGCGGAAGAGCCCAGGACTCAGGACCCCTGCCTCCCCAGCCCGGGTCCCCACCTGCCTGGGCGGTGGCTCACCGTGCAGCCGGGCGAAGCGGGCAGTGGTGAAGAGCCCGTAGTAGGAGGAGGCACCCAGGGACCGCGCATACAGGGGCCCGACCAGCTCCTCGTCGCAGCCATCTGCGGGGAAGGGAAGCTGTCCCTCGGCGCCTCCCGCCCAGGCTCTTCTGAAGGTCGGGCCCACCGCGCGGCCCCGCGTCCTCTCCGCTGCCCCCCAGCGGCAGACCCGCCCCGCCTCAGCCTGGACTGCAGCAGCCAGCTAGCTGCATGTGCAAAGTGGGGTTCATCTCCTAGGGGTCCTCTCAGGCCAGACCCTCCCCAACCCACTGCCTGCGCTGGTCCAGCGTTCCCCAGGCACCAGAACCTCCGCGTCTTCCAGAACCCGAGTCAGCCTACGACTCCAACCCAGCCCCACCCTTCCCATCTGTCTCATTCATCAGACACCACCCCTGCCCCAGCCTTCTCCCAGGACTCCCTAGCTCCAAGGCAGTGTTAGCCCCGTCGGAATCACCAGCTTCTCTTGGATCCCAGCCATAACCCCAGCCCCAACCACAAACCCAGCCCTGGTCCAGCTCCAAGGCCCAGCCCCAGCCCTGGCCAGAGGCTGCAGCCTTGCGGGGCCATCACCCGGGGACCCTCGGATCCCAGTCCTACACCCCCGCCCGGCGCTCCATCCTCTGCTCGGAGCCCGCTGAGCTTGGGGCGCGCGCAGCGGCCGCGGAGCTGCATTGCGGAGCGCGGGGAGCGGCGGGCGGGCGGGGAAGGACCGCGACCACCCAGCCGCATTGCGGCGCGGGACCCGCCCTGCAGGCCGTGGCTCCGGCTCCAACCGCCCTGGCCCGGCACTCACAGTAGCCCCATCCCCGAGCTCCCGAGGCCACGGCGACCAGCAGCACGCAGAGCAGTTGCAGTCGCAGCCGCATCTCGTCGGGCAAACCGGGCCGGCGGCCGCCTCCGGGAGCTGCGTTCCGGCTCCGGCTCCGGCGCCCGGCTCTGCTCCCGAGGTTGGCACCGAGGCGCTGCCAGCTCTCCGCTCGTGCCCTCCCTCTCTCCTCCCTGGCGCCCCCGCCCTCCCTCTCCTGATCTGCGCGGCTCCTCTCGGCTCTCGCCTCCCCCTTCCCCAGCCTGCTCTCCCGCACGCGCGCTCCCGGCCCCGCGCAAGCGCGCGCCTCAGCCCCACGCGCCAGGGCGGGGCAGAGCGGTTCAGCGGCGGGAAACAGCAGCGCCCGAGGCTGCCGGACGGGCCCGGGGGCGGCAGAAGGCAGGCGGCGCCCTGGAAACGTTCCCAGCAGAGGCCCGAGGAAGAGCGGGCCGGGGACGGGAGGGCCGTCGAGAGCTCACACCTCCCGAGGCGACCGCTGCCCGCTGGGCTGGGCTCTCCCGGCGCTGCGGTCGGCACCTCTGCCTGACTTCGCTTCGCAGAGCAAAATTCCTGAGGCCCAGACGGGTCACCTACTCAAGAAGCTAGAGGATAGTGACATTCCTGACCCACCCTTTCCCCGCTGGGGGACGAGGGAAAAGCCTGCCAGAGGCCATGGGGTGCGCAGGGTCGCAGATCCCAATCCCTCCGCCCCGGCTCCTCTCCCCGCCCCTTCCTTCCTGTCCTACTGGTTATTTAACCTTGTCGCTCTACCCCCGAAACCTTGGTAGCCAGAGATGGGGACCGAGGCCGCGGAGCAGGTGGGAGTGGGGGAGGGGAGGGTGGGGACCCCCGGCAGCCGGCCTGTGCGGGCGCCCACCAAGCTGAGCCAGGGCCGGCAGCGCTTCACATGAGGGGATCCGTGAGCCTGGGCTGCCTGGAGAGGTGGGGACGGGTAGAGCGGGGCAGAGAAAGGAGAAAAACCCACGCCGACCAGGCGGGAGCCCAGGGTCCAAGCCACACCTGCACTAGGCTGTCTGTCCAGGAGAGGGCGCTGCGAGGTGTAGACCCCGGCTAAGATTTATTAATACTACAAATGCTTGGTCTGTGGACAGCTAGGGGCTTCAACCCTGGAGCACCCCTATTTCAAACATCTCTTGCTGCAAGCCTTGCCAGGAGGCCGGGCAGGACTTCTGGGTCCTTATGGGGGTCCGTGAGGTCCAGAAAGAGCAGTGAGTGTCTTGCTCAAGGTTACCCAGGAGACTGGCAGTGGAGGCAGCTGTGTGCAAGGGAGGAGCTGAGTCCGCAGGGGAGGGCTTCACTGTGTGTTCCCGTTCCTCGAGGAGGCAGACGTGGCTGGGCAGGATGCGAGAGCATCTCACTGCCCACCTCTCCCTATCCCCTCCCAAGGTGTCCTGGGGCTCCTACTCCGGGGACGAGGAAGACATATACTCCGCCGAGCCGCTGCCTGAGGTCTGCTCCAAGACTGACGTCCAGGCCTTCAGCCGAGCCTTCCAGCCCAGCGTGTCGCTCACGGTGGCCTTCCTAGGCCTGGCAGGCAACAGCCTGGTCCTGGCCACGCACCTGGCTGCCCGGCGTGCGGCGCGCTCGCCCACCGCGGCGCACCTGCTGCAGCTGGCCCTGGCCGACCTCCTGCTGGCCTTGACCCTGCCCTTCGCGGCGGCAGGGGCGCTGCAGGGATGGAGCCTGGGCAGTGCCACCTGCCGCGCCATCTCAGGCCTCCATGCAGCCTCCTCCCACGCCGGCTTCCTGTTCTTGGCCTGCATCAGCGCCGACCGCTACGTGGCCATCGCGCGCGCGCTCCCTGCGGGACCTCGGCGTTCCACGTCCCGCTTCACACACTGGGCTTCGGTCACCGTGTGGCTGCTGGCGCTGCTCCTGGCACTGCCTGCACTCCTCTTCAGTCAGGACGGGGCTCGAGAGGGCCGGCGGCGATGTCGCCTCGTCCTCCCTGAGGGCCTGGCGCGGACAGTGAAGGGGACGAGCGCGGTGGCCCAGGTGGCCCTGGGCTTCGCGCTGCCGCTGGGCGTCATGGCCGCTTGCTACGCGCTCCTGGGCCGCACGCTGCTGGCCGCCAGGGGGCCTGAGCGCCGCCGTGCTCTGCGCGTCGTGGTGGCCCTGGTGGCTGCCTTCGTGGTGTTACAGCTGCCCTACAGCCTCGCTCTACTGCTGGACACGGCAGACCTACTGGCCGCCCGAGAACGCAGCTGCCCAGCCAGCAAGCGCAAGGACCTGGCGCTGCTGGTGACCGGCGGCCTGGCCCTGGCGCGCTGTGGCCTCAACCCCGTGCTGTATGCCTTTCTGGGCCTGCGCTTCCGCCAGGACCTGCGGGCACTGCTGCGGGGCGCAGGCTGCGGGCAAAGAGCGCATCCCCGCAGTCGCTGTCCCCGCCGGCCGCGCCTGTCCTCCTGCTCAGCGCCCACTGAGACCCACAGTCTGTCCTGGGACAGCTAGGGCTTCAGAGGGTGCGGGCGAGTGATGGCCACAGGGGTGGATAGGGAGGGAAGGGGGGTGGGGAACGCGGGGACATAGATAGGGACCCAGGGGTGGCCCTGGGCTTGCCACATTAAACTGATAACATGAAAATGAGGTGCAGCCAGCAGCTGTTACTATTTTTGCACCGCCGACTTGCAAGGGCTTCGCGGCAGAGCAGACAGTGTGTTGCACCCCCTCTGCTCTGGGCTGGGTGGGCGGAGCTGCTGAGTTCGCTAAAACCCTGGCAGACACAGCTTGCACCCAGACACTAGGCGCTCCCGCAGAGAAGTTGGGGCAGGAACTCCTCCTGAAGCAGCAATGGCAGAAGAGCTTTCTAACAACCCCACGCTCCCAGAGGGTTGGCTCTTTGGCGCCAACTCCGGGGAAACCGTGGCCCAGACGATGAGGGTCAGGGGATTGGATCAGCACGGTGCTAAAATTCTGCGATAGAAAGAAAACACGTCCTTCAAAAGCTGAGTTGGAGCCTTGCACCTTGCAAAGCCGAGCAGGGCATTGTCATCTGTACGCGTCCAAAGAGGGGCTGTGTTGGGCTTGCTGGGGCAGAGGGACCTTGCTGTCTCCATCTAACCTGGGGCTCAGGACAGGGCCGGACATCAGAACTTCCCTGAAAGCCGGGGCCTGGGAGCTAGATGGGGAAGAGAGCTCGGGTTTCCTGGTTCTCCAGCCCCAGGAAATCTCAGCAAGGGCCACTCTGGGGTGCAGACACAGACAGGATGGCCACTAGAGACGGTGGCTTCCATTCCAAGTCTTTGTTTTGCACAATCACAACAGGCGGGGTGGCGCTCACGTGCGACAGGCCGTGTAACATCCGGCCAGCCAAGCTGGACCCACGCTCCAGCCCAGGACTTGGTGGGGCTAAGGGTCTGAAAACGCGTCCGACTCCGCCCCGCGCGCCCCTCCCCGACTGGGAGTGCTCCAGAGAGCCTCTGGCGGCAGAGCCTCAAGGGCTCGGCCTACAGGGTCCAGGATCCAGGGGCAGGCGGAGGCTGGCGCAGGTCTCGGGGGGCCGGGCTGGAACCCTCGCCGGAGACCGCGGGAATCGCCGCTGAGTCAGCGCCGCGCGCGCCTGCAGCGGTCGCCCGGCCCCTCCCCCGCCGCCTGACACCTCGGTTAACCCCATTCTGTCCAGACTCGTAGGTTGCTCGCCTGGAGAAGATCACAGAGCTCCCTAGAATGCCGAGCCACCCTCCCTCCCGGAGTTCAGCGAGCTACGCGGTCCCAGTTCGATCTCAGCCAGATATGGTGGTGCATCCCCATCCTGCCAGCACGCGCTCCGGAGGCCGAGTCAGTGCCAGCCAGTCTGTGCTGCACAGTGAGGTCTTGACTCAAAACATAAATTAATTATTCCGGCCTAGGTTCGCGCCTTCCAGGAGTCCGTGCCTCCACTTTACCCCTAAATGAGGCTGACTTAGGAACCAGACACCTCAACTCCAGGGGTACAGACCGACCCCTTAGAACTAGTCTAGGCCCGGGTCTGGGCACCCTCGTGGTGGCTGAGGGTTCTCAGGGTGTTTCAGGGACCCGAAGCCCCGGCGGGGTCTGGGGCGTGGCCGTCGGGGCTCCCCCACTCCCAGCGGCTCCCTTCTTTCTCCACAGCCTTCCGCCTGCAGCCGCGCCGCAGAGAGTTAAACCCGAGCGTGGAGGCGGGCCCTGTGACGTCAGCGGCACCCCGCGTCCGACCCCGGGACGGGGCGTGGCCAGCAGCGCCCGCCCCTCCTCCGCGGCCGCCGCCCCTCCCCGCTGTCACCCGGCCAGGAGCACATGATGCAACCCGCGCCGCTTCCTGCTAGTGATTGGCGGCCGCGCCGGGCGCCAGGCGCGGGGATTGGGCGCAGGAGCCGGTGACGACACGTGGACACTGCCCTGGACTGAAGGGAGGAGAGAAAGGAGAGGCGAGGGCCGCGGGAGGGGGCCGGAGGCGGGGTCCCCAGCTGCGCCAGCGCCCCCCGCGCGCCAGTCCCGGGGCTGCAGGGAGCGCAGCGCGCGCCGCCCGGGCCCCGGCACCGTTCGCCCCTCGGACGCGACCCTCCAGCAGCCGGACTTCGGCCACCGCACCGGACGCGCCCCCCGCTGCGCGGGACGCCACAGCGGACGCGACTTCCCCGCGCCGGACATCGCTCCCCCGCCAGGCCCGGACGCTGCGCCCTGCTCCTCCAGGGCCCTCGGCTTCGGACCCCCTGCACCCCTAGGGGTCCCTGACACTGGGCGCTGGACGTCGCCGCCCTCCCGGCCCCCTGCGCGCCCGATGCCTCTCCCCGGGGGGCTGTGGTGGCTCCTCTGCTGCCGTCGGGGCTTCACCCTGCTGCACCGGGACTACGGCGACGGCGAGCTCAGCGGAGCCGGCGACGAGGACGAGGACGAGGAGACCTTCGAGCTGCGGACCCCGAGTCCAGTGGTCGGCGGGCGGGTGAGTGCCGGGACTTGGATCCTCGCGACCCGCGGACCCAGCCGCGACTCGGGCCAGGCGCGGGGGCAAGGACAACGCAGGCAGGGAGCGCTCCACTCGCGAGGGGCCCGGGGGTGGGCCTCGCCTCGCCCTGGGCGCTGTCCACCTGCTAAGAGCCCCGAGGCAGGGAGGCGTCGCGCGGGCGCGACCTGGCCCTGCCTCTCCCTTCTCCGCGGGCCCGCGTCCCACCCCGTCTCCTTCCGCCTCCGCCTGCGCCAAGGAATGTGGCGAGGCCGGCTGCGCGGCTCGATCGCCTGGGTCCTCTGCGCTCCCCCTTGGTGAACGCGGGGCCAGATTCGAGGGCTCCCACGGCAGGGACCTAGGATAGGGCGGGACAGCCTCTGAGGATTGGGGTCCTCCGCGGGAACCCCACAGAGAGGCAGCCGGGGGGCTATGGCGTCCCGTCCTTAGAGACAGAACTCAGCCTTCGCTGGTGAGGCTCCTGGAAAACCCCCGACCGGATGGTAAGGAACGCTGAATGCCTGGGAAACTGAGGCACACTGGCACAGGACACCTCCATCCTGTGCTGTGCCCTCTCCCCTGGCCTCTACACCCTGGCAACCGGACTCTAGTGAGCTGCGGCGTGGGCTAGGCTCCCCTCCCCCACCAGGGGTCCCCAGAAGCCTTGGTGGCTCCGTGCCCGTGCGGCGGTAGCCAGCACCTGGTGAGGCCCGGGGGCAGATAAATATAGAGAGGGGGAGGGGGAAGCAGGGGACTGAGACAGGGAAGCCAGTGCAAGAGGGGCTCACTACCTGCCCTGCTGGTGTGGCTCACAGCCCTGCCCTCACTTCCAGAAGCCAGGGACACAGCTCCCAGGAGGGTGCGGGGTGGAGTGTCCCCAGCTCCGGCGGGGCAGGGTCTGCTCTGTCAGCCGCACGATGGCCTCTCTCGTGCTCCACCTCTACCCCTCCTCACTGGAGCAGGGGACAGGTGTCCTCGTCCCCCTCCTGCTGCCCCTCCTGGCTGTAGCAGCCTGGGCACAGTGGGACAGTGGCACAGATCCTGCCTGGCTGGGCTAAGGCCGCCTTGGAGGCCTCCTGACCCTGTCTGCAGCTGACGTTCAGGCAGGGGGTGGGGAGGACCAAGTCCCAAGCACACCTGGCCGGGGGCACACCTGGCCGGGGGCACGCCGGTCCTCAGCCTGGCAGAGCAGAGCTGGGGGTCCCAGGGTGAAGAATGCCAAGTACCCAGGGTCCCTCTTTCCTTCCTCTCTGTCTCAGGCTACTAGAGCCCAAGGGACTTTGTCCGCCTCTCCCAGCTCAGAGGTGGGAACTGTGGCCAGAGATGGGATTTGCTGGAGTTTCTGGCTGGAGTTCGTCATCCAGGGAGGCTGGGATCCCAGTGGTCCAGACTCCCTGCTCAGTCCTTCCAGCCTGGAGCTTCAGGGGCTGTGGGCGGGCGACCCCAGCCCAACCCTGCTCCGCCAACTCCTTCCCCAGCCCAGAGCAGCACTGTCTGAGGCACGGCAGTCAGAGGCATTGTGCAGGGTGGGCTCCAGCTCTGAAAGTCCCCTGCCTCTCTCCCCAGGGTCCCTTGGAGGTGACACTGACTCAGCCAGGGAGGAGTGGGCCGGTCTCTGACAGGTGAGCTTCGCCTCCAGGACCCGAGTGATCCACAGACTCCCAGGACTCGGTCCCTGCCGCGTTCCCCTGTGGGTTGTGCAATAAGGGAGAGGCCCTCGCCGCTGGACGCTGCGGCTTGGCTGGGGTCCCGGGGGCGGTCCAGCCTGGGGCGCGGGGAGGAAGGGGGGTCCTTGCTATTTCTGGTGCAAGGTCAGTGCGGCCCCACGGTTCCCACAGTCTGGAGGAGGGGTGTCTGCGAGGGAGCAGCCCCTGCCTGCCGGGAGCACCTCCTCAGCAGTACCCTGGAGGCTGAGCCCAGCAGAGCCGCCTCCTACCTGCGCTCTCTGCTCCCTCCCGCCAGGCTGCAGAGTTGGGAGGAGTCGCGCAGCCTCATCCCGGAAAAGGGGCTGCAGGAGGACGACCCTGACGTGGTGGTGAAAGGTGTGCCCCCCACCCCGTCCCGATGTGCGCTGAGGGGCCGCGCGTCCCCGCGGGTCCCACAAGCTCACCTGGCGCACGGCCTGTCCCCCCAGGCTGGCTGTACCGAGAGCCTCGTGGAGGAGGGGCGCGGCCATGGCTGCCCCCTCGCCGAGCTTGGTTCGTGCTCACTCGAGACTCCCTGGACCAGTTTAGCAGCGGCAGGAAGAGCGCTCGGCACCTAGGCAGCCTGGTGCTCACCAGCCTGTGCTCAGTGGCCGGCCCGGAGCGCAGGCCCAAGGAGACTGGTGAGATCTTGGGGACCCTCCCCCCCGCCAGCGGGGTGCCACCTCCCCGATCGCCTCTCACACCTCCCTTCCCGTCAGGTCTGTGGTCCCTGACGGTGTCCGGCCGAAAACACTGCATCCGCCTGTGCTGCCCACGCCAGGCTGAGGCGGAGCGCTGGGGGACAGCCCTGCGGGAAGTGATCTCCTCCAAGGCTCCCCTGGAGACACCCACCCAGCTACTGCTCAGGGACATCCAGGTGAGGGCCAGGACCCAGGGTGATCGTGTGACAGGGGGTGCAGGTCTTCTGGGCTCCTCCATCACCTCAACCCCCTTCCTGGCCTCTAGGAGAGCTGTGGGGACCCAGAGGCAGTGGCTGTCATCTACCGGAGGAACCCCATCCTGAGGCACACCAGTGGAGCCTTGTACGCCCCGCTCCTTCCCCTGCCTTACGGAGGGGGCACCTCAGGTGAGGGCCAAGGCCCAGGCCTCCAGCACCCTCGGGCGGGCGGTGAGAGTTAGGCCCTCAGTGTATCTTCAGGGAACTGTCCCCCAGGCCCCCCTGTTTCTCTTCTGGAAGCTGGCAGGGAGGAGGAATGTGGGAAGAGAAGTCTGAATAGAAGAGGCCCTGTGGGCCCGCCTCTAGGGTTCCTGTTGGCCGGGATCTTCCTGTTTCTTTTCATTACACTCTTTTGCTGCTGCTGCTGCTGCTGCTGCACTGGGAACTGAACCCAGAGCGGCGGCACGCTGAGCTCTGCTGCACCTCTTGCGACAGCCTCCCTACATCACCTCCCTACACGCCTCAGAGACTTGCAGTCCTCCTGCCTCAGCTTCCCGGAGTGCTTGGATGTCAGGCGTGCGCAGACACAGCTGCTTCTCATTACACTCAAAATCACATCATCTTCCCTTGACAGTTAGTGGAAACGACACCATTTTAAATTTGGGGAGAACCGCTAGGCTCATCCAGTGATATCTCACTCCAGAGGGGTCAGCAGCTGGCTGAGTCCTGACAACTAGGGGACCAAGAGGGCTGGGAACTGAACCTTGGTTTTCTGACTCCCAGACCGGCCTGCTCTTGCCTCAGGGATGCGCTCAGTAACCAGCTGCTGCGTCTGGGGCTTGAACTTGGGCCAGTCCTTCCCTCTCCCTGGCCGCTCCGGGTCCAGGCTCCAGGGAAAGGAGGGGCTCTGGATGAGGGTCTGGCTCTACGGGACCATTGCTTTCCCTTCACTCTCCCTGTCCTTCGTCCCTTCCCTCCTTCCTCAACACCCCACCCCTTTGTGCCCCCCTCCCGCCCTGCCTACCCCCCAGGGCGCAGCTCTGTATCCCCTCTCCAAACCGTCCCTCCGCCCCCGCCCTCCCATAGGTCCGGGCTACGCACCCCTGCGAGAGGAGGCGGTGCGTCTGTTCCTGGCACTGCAGGCGCTGGAGGGGGCACGGCGGCCCGGGCCCCTGATGCAGGGCGTGCTGCAGACCTGCCGGGACTTGCCTGCGCTCCGGGACGAGCTCTTCCTGCAGCTGGCTAAGCAGACCTCGGGCCCTGCGGGTCCCCCGGGGCTCCCTGCTGCCCGGGACCCCGCAGCTCTGCGGTACTGGCAGCTCCTCACCTGCATGAGCTGCACCTTCCGGCCCGGGGGCGCCGTCCGGGGCCACCTCCTGGGGCACTTGGAGAGGTGAGAAGAGCATTGCTGGCCAAGCGCAGGACTGCGTGGTCGGGAGGGACCACGTCTCAGGGAGGGCGGGAACTCGACCAGCCCGGGCTGGTGGCAGAGCCAGCTCCACGGTGGGAATTACAAAACCAGTCCCATTGTGAGCAGAGAACCTGGGCGGAGGGTTATAAGGGCCGCTTCTCCTCGGGCTGCCGGCCAGCCCGGGGCTTCGGGGGCTGGAGCTGGATGTGGGATTTGGACGCCGATCAGACTTTCGAGGCGGGCGAAGGCAACTGGGAGAGAGATGCTGCAGATGTGGCAAGTAGCTCAGCTCTGCGCAGACTGAAGCTACCGCAGGGGACTGAGCTGAAGGGGAGGAAACTGACCCAACAAGGCGAGAGGGGAAGGAAAAGCCTGCAGGACTGATCCGTGACTCCTCACCCAGGACAGAGCGGGCGCTGCCCGATTCCGAGCTGGCGGAATACGCGCGCTTCATCCGCAAGGCCCTCGGCCTCACGCGCGGCCGCGAGCTGGTGCCGTCGCTGGCGGAGATCGCGGCGCTGAGCCGGCGGCAGGAGCTGCTGTGCACGGTGCACTGTCCAGGCGCTGGGGCCTGCGCGGTGGCCATCGACTCCCACACGACCGCGGGCGAGGTGAGAGCGTGGACGGCCCGCTCCTTCCAGCTTCTCAGTCCTGGCTCCGGGGGCCTGGCTGGCGCCGGCCCAGATTTATTTCAGTACTGGAGCGCGCGGCCATGAGGGACAGGCCTCTGGCTGGCCGAGCCCTGGCCCAGGATCTGACAGTCCCTGTCCCTTGCCCTCCTGCAGGTGGCTCGGGAGCTGGTGGGGCGGCTGGGTTTGGCGCGGAGCCGCAACGCCTTCGCGCTATACGAACAGCGCGGAGCCCAGGAGCGCGCCCTGGCGGGGGGAACCATCGTGGCCGACGTGCTCACCAGGTTTGAGAAGTAAATGTCCAGCCCCGCCTCGTCTTCTCGGTCCCAGCAGCCCCTAAGCCTGAGTCCCAGAGGGCTGCGCTCGCCAGGTGCTCGTTGTTGACGCGCGTGGCTCAGTTGTCCCCGAGCCCCGACGCTCCGCCCCCTTCCTGCTCTCCGGGCCTCACGGCCACTCCCCTCCCCTGCAGTTTGGCAGCGGAGGAAGCCGGGCTTGAGGACTCAACAGATTCGGAGTGGAGATTGTGCCTGCGCCTTCATGGGCCTCTGCACCCCGAGGGACTGTGCCCCGACGGCCACCAGCTGCCCTTGCTCTTGGAGCAGGTGAGGCTCGCGGACATCTGCGTCTCCAGACAGACCCCCCCCCCCAAGCTTGAACCCTACTGCTAGTCCCCTGACACCAACCTCGATCTTTCTTGCAGGCTCACGCTCTGCTGCTGCGCTCCGGGCCAGCCCCTCCCGACGAGGACGCGCTGTGCGCCCTGGCGGCGCTGCGCCTGCAGAGTGCGCCTCGGGACCCCGGCCCGCGCGCCCCGCCGCGCCCCGCCCCGCCCTCCGCCGCCCTGCTGGCCGGGGCTGCCCGGAGCCCCCGCCTGGCCCCGAGGCACACGGAGCGGGGGGCGCGGCGGGGCGCGGCGGGGCGCGCGGGAGCAGGCGGCGGAGGCGCACGCGCGGCGGCTGCGCTGCTGGGCAGCTGGAAGCGGCCGCGGGGCCTGGGCCGAGCTGAGGCCATGGCTGCCTACCTGGCGCTGGTGGCGCAGTGTCCAGGGTTCGGCACTGCTCGGTATGACGTTCTGGAGCTGAGCACGGTGAGGGGGAGAAGGGAGAAGGGGACTCTGGCGGTCCGAGCGTCCCACCTCTGCCCATAGCCTGGGGCACCGCAGTGGGCAACTCAGTCCCTTCCAGTGCAGCTGCCCCTCCCGCCCCGGGGACAGAGCCTCAGCCTGGCGCTCTGCACTGTGCTGCCCGCCACAGCCACCCCTTGCTCCAAAGTGAACCCCAGGCCCCTCCAACCAACTCCGCCCTGTTCCCTCCCGCCAGGAGTCTGGCGGAGGCGCTCCGAAGAAGCTGTGCCTGGGCCTGGGAGCCAAAGCCCTGTCCCTCTCCCGGCCTGGGGACACAGAGCCCATCCAGAGCGTCAGCTATGGCCACGTGGCCGCTTGCCATCTGATGGGCCCTCATACCCTGGCGCTGAGAGTCGGAGACAGCCAGCTCCTCCTGCAGAGCCCTCAGGTGAGTGGGAAGAGGGATGGCGCGGATCACGTGGACCCTGAGTGCAGCACGAGTCGCTGCGACCCAGCCAAACCCGCAGTGACCAACCGCGAGCAAGAGAGCTGGAGTCAGACAGTAAACCAGAAATCAAAGACTACTGAGGTGAACGCAGGCAGGCTGGACATGCCTGTGAGCCTAACACTTGAAGAGCTGAGGCAGGAACATCACTATGAGGTCAAGGCCAGCCCAGAATACACAGTGAGAGACCCTGTTACAAAACAAAACAAAGGGGCTAGGGATTTAGCGCAGTGGTTCCAGCACCTGCCTGACAAGGCAAAGTCCTGAGTTTGATACATATCACAATGCTAGGCGTGGAGTCTCACACCCTCCAGCAACCGGTACCACATACCACAGTGCCAGGGATGGTGGCTCACGCCTGTCATCCTAGCACTCGGGAGGCAGAGGCAGGAGGATCGCTGTGAGTTCCAGGCTGGCCTGGGCTACATAGTGAGCTGAGGGTCAGCCTGAACTACAAAGTGAGACCCTGTCTCAGAAAAAGGAGACTGTTGAAGTGGCTGGATGGGCCTGTTAGGCAGTCTTGAGCCCTCCTTCTCAAAGGGGTGGAATTAAGCTATCCTTCCAGGCAGAGGAAAGTGCCAGTGAGTTTCATGGTGGAGGAGCAGGAAGAAGCAGCGGTGAACCTGGCGTATTCCTGCAGCTCCAGCACTCAGGAGGCCTTCAACTTGGGTTACAAAATGAGGCTACCTCTTAATAAGCTAGCCTGGTTGGCACGCAGTAGCTGAGAAAATGAAGACATTCAAGTAAGCAGCAGAAAGGAGAAGCCGGGCTCCGTTGCACCCTGAGTGTGGTCCTCTTCTAGGTGGAAGAAATCATGCAGCTGGTGAACGCCTGCCTGGCCACCCCCTCCCTGGAGAGGCCGCCCTGCCTTGACCAACCAGATGTCTCCCCTCACGGTCTGGATGAGCCGCGGGGACAGTCTGGCTGTTTGGGGCAGCTGCAGAACTGAGCCTGCCAAGAGGTCACCGCTCCCCAGCTGCCTCCGGCCCAGGGCCAGAGCTGCCCTGAGATCTGAGGAAACACGGACCCTTTCAGCCCTGCGGGGACAGGGCACATCCCACACCCCAGGACTGTGATGGTGTGGCGAGTTTTCTAGTTTGTTTCTTAATTTATTTGTAGAACAGAACAACAACAACAACAAAAATCCTTATTTACACAAACCCTTCCAGTGGGAGTGCTGTGGGGTGCAAGTCGGGCTCTGGGACACCCACACTTGGGGCCTTCCGGGGGTGCAAGAGGTGTGGACACTGAAGAGCTCCACCCTGCTGGCCAGTCTGCGGCCCCTGCCCCGGGGGTGGGCGGTGCAGCCTGAGGAGGGAAGCGCAGGGCACAGCAGTTGCCCAGCCTGTGCCTGGAGTGGGGGGGGGAGTGGCCTCCCAGCACCCCTGAGTCATCCACTGGCACTGCCCAGGCCCAGCCTGGGTGTCCAGTGTCCGGGCTCCCTCTTTGCTGCACCCTGGCCTTAGGTGTGACAAGGAGGCATCGGGCAGCAGGGACCTGAAAACTGCTCTGGGAGGGAAGTGTGGATTGGCCCAGCCCCTTGGGCCAGGAGCGCTCGTCTCCAGTGGCCTAGACCGGACCCAGGCCGAGCTCGCTGAGCACGGAGGGGACGCTGCTGCCTCTGGGACGCTGTGGAATGCAGACAGCAGTGCTCGCTGCGAGTAGGTCTGCCTTAGGTCAGGAGACACCTGAGCAGGGCAGGCAGAGTGAGACCCGGCCGGGAGGCAAAGAGCAGAGCCACCCACCATCGGGACCGCCACCCCAGCCCCAGCAGGCTGCACCAGAGGGTCACCACAAGTCCAGGCCAGCCTGGGTTAGAGTCTCGGAAAAACACCTAGAATCAAGCCTGAGCAACTTTACCACGGAGCTTTATTAGTTTACTAGAACAGAAGAGGCACACCGGGGCTAGGAATGGAAGCCAGGAAGTGAGGAAACAGACCAGGAAGCGGGAGGAAAGCAGAGCGGGGACCGCAGGGCAGCTCACTGCTCCTGGGTGCCCCAGGAGATGTAGTCCGGCCGCGTGGCCGCGTGATACTCGTCGATGAGCTGCTGCACCACCTCCCGGGAACGCTCCATCTCGTCCAAATTGTCCTTAAAGATGTCCTCCTTGCGGAACTGCTCCAGGAAAGCCCCCCGCTTCCACAGCTTGTCATACTGCTGGCAGGAGCTTTCGAAGAGCTGGAAGGACAGGGTATTAGAGCCCGGCCGGAAGCCACAGAGGACGGTGGGACGGACAGGCTAGAGGGGAGCGGGAGGCCGGCTCACCGAGGAGATGCTGGTGTGGTTGGCCATCATGAGCCCGCTCACCCGGTGGGCGGAAGGCAGGTACGGGGACTTCCTCGACAGTGCCACCTGGATGCTGGCCGGGCCCCAGGGGATGAAGTTGGCCAGCTTCCGCTCCCGGATCCTCTGCAGGCTCTTGTGCACCTGGGCAGGACC